>CP139503.1:334150573-334460605 GCA_021014915.2 Artemisia tridentata subsp. tridentata | reverse complement strand
GGGAAAAGAAATGTGGTGGAGTACACGAGTGAGTTCTTGAGGTTACAAGTTATGTTAGAGTTAATGGAAAAATATTAATCGTGTATGTCTAGATTCGAAAACGGGACCGAGGGATTGCACACTTTACGTATGAATGATCAAGTAAATAATTAATATGTATAATTATTGTATATATTAATTATTTGGACACGAAATGATAACTAACGGACGTTAAGTAATTAACGGAATTGACTAACGGCCGTTAGAGAATAAAGGAAGGACCGTTAGTGAAATTTGGGGATTAGAAGGATCTAGAATTCCCATAATTGGGACCTAGGCCGATCGGCACAAAGGGTTTATAACCCTAAATCGCCTAGCTTTTCCTCCAAGTTACAATTCACTATAAATACAAATTTAAGGGTTATTGTTTCTTTAGCTTGTGCAATACTATAACCCTAAAATTTGTCTCTTCTTCTCTTGTTCTTTGAAAACCGATCGTACACCCTCTTGGGAAGTTCGATCCTTAGTTTTTTGTGAAACAAAAATTGTTTTGGTTTTACGTGTTCATTCACTAGCATCAATACTTGATTGGTTATAGTACGTGTGTACAAGAGTTCGGTAATTACTTACTATAGTAATTCATCTTGGATTGTGAAACAAAAAGGTAAGGGGTTTCACGGTAATCCTATTTATTGATCAAGTGAAGTGAAGAGAAGATCGATCATTGTTCTTGCTAGGATCTTGAGGTATGTAACTATTTACTATTCGGTAATTCTTTATACGTGTTAAATAAAGATCTTGCTTCCGCTATACGTGCTTTGATGTGTTTATTTATTTAGATGATTGTCATGATGTGGTAAATTTGTCCTAATATTAAATTCATAACAATTCAATTATTGTGATTGAACTATCTGATTTGGCCTTATGTGATTATAACGGGAAATAGATCTGCACATATTGACACCCGGAAATCTCACTAAGGAACAGTGAAGTTATCACATCCCACAATTCTTGTGCTGAAAACGGGAGGTTATTCCAGTTTCACTCGGACTGACACCACACGCAAACCAGTAATAAATTTGAGGTTCAGAAAAATATTAATAAATAATTAAGGACTCAGAAAAATATTCAGGAATTACAAAACGACTCTAGAAATAAAAACACTCATATTGGAAACGGTTCCAGGACGGATCCGAATTTGAGACAGTTTGACGAAACACAGGTATAAAATACCATCCTTTAACAATTAAACAATACATACTTGAAATTAAATACACTCCTCCACTCACACAAAAACCGAAACCCTGTAACCCTATTCCCCTTATCCCTTTGTCTGCCTTCTCCTTCCCCAAAAATTTCGAACCATCACCATCTCAATCTCAGCCGAAAAATCAAACCCTTTGACTTAGAGTTTTTGTCCTCTCCAAAAATCACGAGTCTACCTAGGATAAGAAGCCATGGAAATAGCACCTAAGTAGTAAGCTTTGTTTTCCCCAAATCCGAAAGACCTTATGGATCTACTCTCCACAATCCACCATAAATATGCGCCTCCATGGAGACATCGAATCACAAACCATCAACAAACACCATCAAAAATCTGAGAGGTTCTCAAGAAAGATTAAGTGTGGAAGTATTGTGATTCGAATTGGTGGTGGGGATAATCGGATTGGAGCAGTGGGTTATCAGGATCAAGGTTCAATCAAGAAATTATCTACCAAAAATCCTTGTAAGGTTCGATATTGATTCGGTTCAAATAATCTTAGTGGTTATATTTTCCCAATTATGATAATTAAATTGAGGTCAAATAGATGAATAAAAATAGATTTAGGATTGATATTATTATTTAATTATTCGATTGAAACCCAGAAAAGTAGTGTTGATATTAAGGAAAATTTTGTGACGATTAATTGTTAAATAAGAATTTGAAGAGAAATTGTTGTTGTCGTTAGGTGGTTAGAGTAGCTAAGTTAGATAGGTTAGCTCTAAGTTGTGTGTTAAAATTTGTTGTTCCTGTCGAATGAAAACCCAGAAACCCAAATGGGTTTGAGAAGAGCTTAATAGGAATTTTTATGAAGATGATAGTTGTGATTATCATTGATAATAGCGTGACATAGAAACCATTCTGGTAGGATTAAATCATTAACGTTGTGATGTGTCAAAACCACTAGGAAAGATGAGTTCAAAAGATGAGCTTGGAAACATTGTGGAGTTGTTCTAGACTATTAGTCCTCGGGTTGTAGTGTAGCCGAAAGACCTTAGAAAGGCCGTAGGTTCAAAGACCAAACTTGTGAAGTTGTGACTAATGTAGGGAGACTAGGATAAGGAAACGTTGGGGTAGAAGTTAGTGGCAAAAACCACCATGACCACCCATGGCCCCAACCGACCCATGTACCACCAAAGCTTGGTGCAATGGTGGTCAAGATAGACACGGGAAAACATCTCATCTAGGGGAAAGTTTAACCAAGTAGATGGCCACCATTTGACTCCCCAAACCATGAGTAATACACTCACGGTTTAGGTTTGAAATGGCTCATTGATATCAAACCCCATAAGGAAGATATAGCAGTCGAATAGAAATTACTAGGCACTAGTCAAAATACACCCACCAAAGAACCATAGGCAACTAATGAATAGAGTCCAAGTAGCTAGACTTTGAGGTCTTGTGTTTTTCCTCCCATTTCGACTTAAAGATGAGTCAAGGACTCAAATTAATAGCATTCCTTAGACCCCAAAGGGTTGTAAGTCGAGTAGTACTTGACATAGTGCCCATGAAAACGGAACTGAGACCATGGATTATGACCATTCTCGGCCATAAGTGAAGAAATCCAGGAATGCATCACCAAGTTGTTAACTTGGTGTGCTCCCTGTTTTCCTTTGATGGTGATACCAGGCCAAAAACCCACACTTAGGAGCCCCCTCCCAAAGCCCAATTGACAGCCTCTAACTGCAGCCCATGGCGTGGGCCTGTGAACAAGCCCAGTTGGCCCACCAGGAAAATGGTAGAACCCAAACCCATGAATGACTTTTATTTCCCCACTTAGAATTCATTGGGCCACAACCCATTAGTGTTGATGTCAAAATTTAATAACAGTATGCAAGTAATGTCGTGAACAAGTAAAAGAGCGGTAGCCGTTACAAAGTAATTTATACTCACTTAACCTCTAGACGAGTAGTATCCAAAAGACATCAAAACGAGATTTCTTTGCAACATTAACTTGCATAGATACTTATGTAACCAAAAGTAAAAACTTGGCAAAATTGATTCAAACACATAAGGATATAAAAGTTATATAGAACCAAGCGAAAACTTCTATTTACATTAACATATAGGCACGAGAAAATCGTAAACACTCGGGAAAGATAGAGATATATAAATATTAACGAAACCTCGTGTATTTAAATATAGCACTCAAATATACAATAAAAATAGATTATAACACACCTCGAAATATATATGCAGATTAACACTTAAGAACGTAAAATATTGAATAGCCGAAATGCCAAACACGACGAAGACAATTAACGCGACTAGACTAAAATTATATATGAGCATTGTTATACGAATGGTTTAATACACCCTTTAACTAGGGATACATATATAATAACACAAACTAGTATAATAAAAACATGATACTTAGATACACGATAGGTGAAAACTGTAACTCACGTCGAGATATATATACGTAAGATGTCAATCAAATAAGACAAACTCAAACGTCACTAAAAATATATCATTCAGTTTGAATAAAAATTGTTGAAACATAAAACTTTAAACTAGGGTAGTGTGAATAGTTCATAATGAGAAACTAGATAAATTACTCCAGATAACAACATATATTAAACTTCACAAATCATTAGGTAATAACCGTCACTGGTAATAACATAAATATAATAACAAATAAAACTAGAACGGGTTAGACGATATATGGTTCTAAAGAAATAAGTCGTGATAGATTAATTATAATAACACAAACTCTAGAATCTAAGTTAATCCAAGGACTAATGATATATATTAACTCTTAAGATCATCCACTAGTGAAGTGATGAACGCCACAAATATTAAGTCATATTCCAAGAATCAACATTTACAGACATATGAGATAGGTTACACCGTTACGATATAGGTAGGTACATATCACAACTAGGCTTAAGATAAATTCGTACCTAGACTATTAGTGATCCCAATCCCTCATTACCGTACCATTAGGTTAGTTGTAGAGTTACATCTCACCATTTCCTTAGGAGAGACCTTAGCAACCGCACTTGCCGTCACGTAAGTGACAACGACTTAAACACACAAAAACATTTAAAAATAATATCCGAAAAGAACTGAATTTAATACTTGAAACTAAGACATGATTATTTAATATAGGTTGCATGTTGGTGCCGTGCATTCCCAAATTTCACAGCATTCACTGTTCAGACCAGTAAAGGTGAGTTTATAGCCCCATTTTTACTTTTACTTGTTTTGGGGTGAGAACATGCTAGACTAAATTTTGTGGACATTAATACTATTATACCCAAATTATTACGCAGATAGCCTAAGCCTGATATGTCCCCTACTGCCCAAATTTCATGAACCGTTAATTCCAGGGAGGAAGCGTGATTGTTATAAATAGATCTATTGGGAGTAACGTCCCCGTTCGGTTTGACCGGATAGGCAAACGAGCGTATACCATATCAATGTTCAAGTGTTTGGGATAAACACTTGCCAGGGCTTTTATGATTTACATGTTCTAGAGCATGCAGAACTGTTAAAGCTTCGGTTACATGAACTTAGAGCTAGCGTAATAAAACATATACCTGACTTTTCTATGAAACTGATGTTATAAATTTGATATATTTGTTTTTAACTGAAACCTATGAACTCACCAGTTTTTGCTGACTTTTTAAGCATGTTTTTCTCAGGTATCTAGAGTATGCAAGTGTGGCAAGGATTGGCAAGGCGGCAGACCTATACTTAAACCAATAAAAATTTTGATTATTGAAATTGACTTGTTTTTTAAGGACCAGTAACTTGTAAATAATCTTTGCAAACTAAGGATTTTTATACTTTGATTTAAATAAATGAAATCATCTTTCTAAAGCGTGTAATTGGTTCTTCGTTACCTTGTGTTGTGATTTCCATTTTCGTAGCACCCCATGATATTAATGCTTCCGCAAAGTCAGATTTTGGGGGTGTTACAGGTAAAAACATTCCAAGTTTGCATGAGGTGAAAGCCTATCTTGGGAAGTGTTTTTCCATGAAAGATCTAGGAGAAGCAGCATACATTATAGGAATCAAGATCTACAGGGATAGATCGAGGCGGTTGATTGGTTTAAGCCAAAGTGCTTACATTGACAAGATATTGAAGAGATTCAATATGCAAAATTCTAAGAAGGGATTTTTGCCAATGCAAGTAGAACATGGCTTGAGTAGCAAAGCTTGTGCTTGAACACCTGAAGAGGTGGAACGCATGAAGAGAATCCATTATGCTTCGGCTGTGGGATCGATTATGTATGCGGTGCGATGTACAAGGCCCGATGTGGCATTTGCTCGAAACATTATCAGTCGTTATCAGCAGAACCCAGGTGAATTCCATTGGACTGCTGTGAAACATATTCTCAAGTATTTAAGATCTACGAGAGAAATATTTTTAGTGTACGGGGGAAATCCAGAAGCAGAACTGTGTGTTACAGGTTACTGCGATGCATCCTGAAAGTGTGATAAAGATGATATGAAGTCTCAGACGGGTTATGTCTTTGTCATCAATGGAGGTGTTGTGGATTGGAAGAGCAAGAAGCAGAGTACTATAGCGATGTCTGCAACAGAAAGTGAGTATATTGCTGCCTCAGAAGCCGCAATGAAAGCATTCTGGATTAGGAAGTTCGTTTCAGGGCTTGGAGTTATGCCCTCAATCGAAAGACCTATAAAATTGTATTGTGACAACTCAGCCGCAATTACATTTGCTAATGAGCCTGGAATCATGAAGGGCACCAGATATTTCCCGATCCGGTATCACTATGTTATAGAACAAGTGGAGATAGGCGAGATCGAATTACTCAAAGTTCACACAGATGACAACTTAGCAGATCCATTAACGAAAGCTCTACCCGGTGGAAAGCTTAACCAACTTTCTGAAGGCATAAGACTTCGTTTGGCTAATAGTTTCATGCATATCTGTGATTAGTATTTGGATAATGGGATGTTGTAAAACAGTTATTATTTTAATGAAATAAAATAAAGTGTTATGTTTATTTATCATTTTCTTAATAATATATCCCATATTTGCATGTTTACATCCGTTAATATATTTATATTCTAAACTGTCCGTTGTCGGTTAATGATATGGGAATATCATTAAATGAAGACAAATGTGAGTATTGGTAGAATATACTTGAAAGTATATTGATGTGTAGTCATACCAATTTCACATGATATTCAATGATTTGAATATAGGACTTATCCCGACTTCATGAGTTTACTTTATCGATCTTGTCATTAAGTAAATCATGTGTATATAGTTATCCTCAGACTTGAGATACCAGATAACTGTCATGCATGTAGTGCATTTCTGTAATTCAATTTAACGTTATACGTAACTGGTAGCTATACGGATTGTTTTCGGAAGTGTTGCGAAGTGTATGAGTTATGCTCGTAGTCAAGATAGAATTTGTTCCTTCAAATTTATTTGGAGTTTAATACTGCTGGGCCCCTCGTAGGATTAATAAGATGTTTGTGTGGCCGCACCCAAAGTCTCCCCTGAATGATTCAGAAGATTTGGTAATCTTATTTAATCATAAACAACGAGAAACAGAATTATTAATAAAGAATAACTTAGATACATATCTTTATTAATGTGGTATTAGAAACAAAAGGATAAGTATGATGAGTTATCATCGAATGGTTTTTCCAGGAGACCAACACCCGAGTTGTACTAGGGGCATTGGCGTGTTGCTAGACGCTAACCAATGTCATTACATTTTTAATAGATTTCCAAGTGGGAGCTGTTAGAGTTAATGAAAAAATATTAATCGTGTATGTCTAGATTCGAATACGGGACCGAGGGATTGCACACTTTACGTATGAATGATCAAGTAAATAATTAATATGTATAATTATTGTATATATTAATTATTTGGACACGAAATGATAACTAAAGGACGTTAAGTAATTAACGGAATTGACTAACGACCGTTAGGGAATAAAGGAAGGACCGTTAGTGAAATTTGGGGATTAGAAAGATCTAGAATTCCCATAATTGGGACCTAGGCCGATCGGCACAAAGGGTTTATAACCCTAAATCGCCTAGCTTTTCCTCCAAGTTACCATTCACTATAAATACAAATTGAAGGGTTATTGTTTCTTTAGCTTGTGCAATACTATAACCCTAAAATTTGTCTCTTCTTCTCTTGTTCTTTGAAAACTGATCGTACACCCTCTTGGGAAGTTCGATCCTTAGTTTTTTGTGAAACAAAAATTGTTTTGGTTTTACGTGTTCATTCACTAGCATCAATACTTGATTGATTATAGTACGCTTGTACAAGAGTTCGGTAATTACTTACTATAGTAATTCATCTTGGATTGTGAAACAAAAAGGTAAGGGGTTTCACGGTAATCCTATTTATTGATCAAGTGAAGTGAAGAGAAGATCGATCATTGTTCTTGATAGGATCTTGAGGTATGTAACTATTTATTATTCGGTAATTCTTTATACGTGTTAAATAAAGATCTTGCTTCCGCTATACGTGCTTTGATGTGTTTATTTATTTAGATGATTGTCATGCTATTAAAATTCCAACAAGTTATGTGTAAGTTGAAGGAATCTGAAGAACAAACTGTTGCTAGGTATATTAGTGGGTTGAATCAATCAATCAAAGAGGAGTTAACTTTGTTGTCAATTTGGACCGTTGATCAAGCTCAAAATTTAGCTATGAAGGTAGAGAGGTCACTGTCCAACGAGCTTTGAACTTTGGAGAAACATTGGAATATAATTCATATTTGAATTATACTAAGGTAAACTAATCTAATCAAACTCAATTAGAGTAAATTGCAAAAATAGTCCTTGTGGCCAAATTGCACGTTTCGTCCTTGTGGTTCATTAAGTGCAAAGATCGTCCTTATTTTGCACTGTTACGTGCACTTTTGGTCCTCCGTTATTGCAAAAATTGTCCTTGTGGTTTGCCAAATTTCACTGTTGAAGGATCAAAAGTGCACGTAACAGTGCAAAATAAGGACGATCTTTGCACTTAATGAACCACAAGGACGAAATGTGCAATTTGGCCAAAGCACAAGGACGATTTTTGCAATTTACTCAACTCAATTAATTGTTGGAACCAATGTTGCAAAAATCGTGAATCGGTACTGAGGCGGTCTGGGGCCGATTAGCGATTTTTTACCGATTAATCGGCCGATTTTCTTGACTCGGCCGATTAATCGGCCGATTACCTTGGAATTCTCTCCAAGTTCCAGGGCCGATTACCTTGGAATCGTCGATTAATCGGCCGATTTTTGCAACACTAGTTGGAACTAATACATCCTCAAGTTTGAATTCTCCGGTTTCGGTTAGTGGAAGTGGTGTAAAAAAGCCGGTTGTTGCTAAGAAGACGGACTTCAACCCGTATGTAAAACCTATGACATCTAAGTGTTTTAGGTGTAAATTACCGGGTCATAGGTCGAATGAATGTCCTAATAAGAAGTTGAAGGCCTATGTTGGGGAAAATCATCAAGGTGTAGCGGGAATTGATTTTGGTGATGACTTGAAAAATATTGATGAATTTGCTCAAGTTGAAGGTGAAGTTGTGAATTTGATGGTCTAACATACTTTGTGTTCAACAAAGTTTTAAGGTTTTTCATAAAGGAACAAGATTTTTGAAATTAAGTGTTTGATTGAAGACAACCTTTTCTCTTTGATCATTGATGGAGGAAGTTGCGAAAATCTAGTTTCCAAAGAATTAGTGAAGGCCTTGAAATTACCAACCGAACAATATATTAATCCATATAAGCTAGGTTGGATAACTCGAGGTGAAGGTGAATGAGGTTTGCAAAACTCCGATTACTAATGGAAATTGTTATCGTGATGTGGTGTCTTGTGATGTTGTGGACTTAGGTGTTAGTCGTGTTTTGTTAGGAAGGCTGTGACAACATGATGTAGATGCAATCATAGAGGTAAGAATAATTTTTATGTGTTCAATTGGTATGGAAAGAACATAGCTATTCTTCCCAATGGTACATGGCCACCGGATTTGAAGACATTGTTCATTCGCCCATTGACTAGAGGTAGCGAGAACTCGAGGACGAGTTCTTTTCAAGTGAGAGGGAATGACGGGGAGAAGATTTAAGCCTTCAAGGTCGAGAGACGTAGAAGACCGTGGTCTATAGGCGTAAAGCTTTCTTTCCTTTTACGATGTAAAGCTCTCAAATAGGATTTATTTGAGAGTTTAAGTTTTTACGCCGTAAAGGGATTAATATCTTTATGTCGTAAAACTGTCGATTCTAAAATTTTCTTTTTTATATTTAAGTCGGTTTTAATTATAATTAATTTATTTTTCCTGAAAGTTTTACTTCCCTATAAGTAGTGGGCATTTTGAATCATTAATATAATTAAGTTTTAGAGTTTTAGCTCTTGTTTGGTTTATTCCGTGGAGGTTTTACCTCATTATCAACCTTTAGACTATGGTTAACAAAATTCGCTTCCTGTTAGCAATCAATTTAAGTCATTTATAAAGTGATGGTCATTTGGCAATTTAGATGTATTGTGTCATGTATATTATGTAGTTAACATAGTGGGCTTATAGTATTAGTTTTATTAGTAACAAATGTATAAGTGTAATGCATTTGTAAGTCCACTAGAAAGTCCAAGTCAAAGCCCACACAAGCCATGTGTTGGCTGTGTGAAGCGTATAAACACACACACTCTTTAGTTTCAATGTGTGCCTCATTCAAGATAAGATAAGAGTGTGTGTGTGTGTATCCAAGTCCACCCAAGTCTTTGTATTATCTTCTCTTATTGAATATAATCATTAGACTTGAAATTTAACCATATGATCCATGCTACTCTTATTGTTCTTTATGTTTATGTGAGTGTCATCAAGTGTTAGTTTGTATGATAAGGAAGAGATTTGTGGTGTTACAAGTGGTATACATGAGCCTATCAACAAGGTAGAAGGTTTGTTTGTTCGGTTTTTGCTTCATACCATTCACTGTCGTGGTCTTTGGCTTCTCAAAAAGGCACGAAGTGGGTGTTACTGGAAATAGAAGAGCAAGATTAATGTGTAAGGTTGGATGTGTTAATGGTTATACGATTTGGCCTATGAATCTGTGAATATTATCTCACTTGAATCTTGTGTTCTTGTGTGGAATATTTATTTATTCTAAGTGTTTTGATCGAACCACAGGAAAAGTTATTCACTTTTTGTGTTGTTGATTATTTTATTTGTGATTTCTTAGATATTATTGGTTCAAGTTGTTGAGTTGTGTCAGGAATTTTAGCTAGTTGGTGAAAAGTTGTAAGAGAAAATCTTTAGTGATAAGGTTGTAAGGGAAAAAGTCAAAAAAGGTAGGAAAAGTTCAATCT
Source organism: Artemisia tridentata subsp. tridentata (assembly GCA_021014915.2). Classification (NCBI taxonomy): domain Eukaryota; kingdom Viridiplantae; phylum Streptophyta; class Magnoliopsida; order Asterales; family Asteraceae; genus Artemisia; species Artemisia tridentata. The sequence goes on along the minus strand of CP139503.1, from coordinate 334,450,070 downwards.
ATCGCACTTGCAAGACAAATCTGCGTTTTATCGCATTTTGAAAGCCTTATCGCAGTTGTCTAAATCGGATCTTATCGCAATTCAGATATCGCAGTTCTTGTATTAGAATTGCGATAGGTATCGCTATTGGCTTATCGCTGTTCAAGCTTTATCGCATTTCAGAAACTATCGCAGTTGACAGCAGAAACTTTCGCAGTTGACATATCGCATTTGTTCTATCGCAGTTCAAACTCAGACAAGGCTATCGCATTTGACTGCTATCGCACTTGACTGGTCTATCGCATTTGGCTGGTCTATCGCATTTGGCTGAGATTTTCAGCAGTTTTCAGAATTTGCATTTTCAGTCCCTGTACCTTCAAGCAGCACTATAGAACTTTCAGATTTGGCAGTTTTGGCCCTCGTACTTCTGTGAAACTTCAAACGATCATAACTTTTGAACCGTAACTCCGTTTTCAGCGAAACACCTGTCAAAACGACCGTGAGACAGAGGAGAAGGACACGTTGAATTAGTTTATTCATTCAACCCAAGTTTCGAGGCCTGAAAACGCTCCAGAATGAAGTTATTGAGTTTTTAAGTTTTCAGACCAAAATTCCACCTACAACATCAACGATCATCAACAACAAACTAAAACCTCACGTCAACAACCAAGTTTAACCTTCAACAACAACTACAACTACTTCTATTTTGTTGAAACGATCCTCAATCCACTTTATCATACCATATCTTAAAGATGACTACACAACAAGACATTCATGCCGCAGGTTCAGAAAACCGTCCTCCAATGTTAGAAAAGGGTGGTTACCTTCCATGGACGAGTCGTATGCTTCGTTATATGAAATCAAAACCTAATGGACAAGGTAGACTCTTGGCTAACTCCGTTGAGAAAGGTCCATTCAAGCCTCGTAGGACGGAACTTACAGCTGAAGATCGAACTTCAGAACCTCCCGTTGAAGCAACTTACAAAATCCAAGAAGAAAAGGACTATACGGCAGATGATTGGAAGCAGATTGAAGCTGATAACTTGGCAATGCATCTAATCCAACTTGGGTTACCTCAAGATATATTCTGTGCTGTAGACAGTTGTGAAACTGCTCATGCAATGTGGGAACGAGTCAAAAGACTTTGTTATGGTACAGATATTGGTAAACAAGAATTGGAAAACAAGCTTCTGACTGAATGGGAGAAGTTCACATCTACACCAGCTGAACAGATTGAATCTTACTACACACGGTTTTGTACTCTAATGAATGAGTTGATCAGAAACAATTTGGCACCTAAACCAATTGTTCAAAATATCAAGTTCATCAACAACCTTCCTGAAGAATGGGGACGATATGTTACTATTGTCAACCAGACACAAAACCTTCACAAGATGAACTATGATCAGCTTTATGACTTCCTAAAACAAAACCAAGCAGAGGCAAATGAAGTCAGACAAGAGAAACAAGCAAAACAACAAGATCCTCTTGCACTCATAGTCCACACACCTACACCTGCAACAGTTAATGCACAACCTTCATCATCATCTTCATCCCAACAAGTTATGCAACAACAATACAATCCTCAAACACCTTTCTACCCACAACAACAACATGTAATCCCACAACAACAATACCCGCAACACCCAGATCAACATGATCAGGATGAGTCAACTGATGACTTGACTCAAGCTTTTGCCTACCTATCAAAAGCATTCCAAGGACGTTACTCCACACCCACCAACAACAATCAACGAATCTCATCGAACACTCGCAACAAGCAGATTGCACAGCCGAGTTTCAACATGGGACAGCAAGGTCAGATGGTTGGGGGATATGGGAATCAGCAGGGATATGCTCCAAGATATCATATGGGAAATCAGAATGCAGGGCAGTATGTTGGTAATCAGATGGGTCAGTTTGCAGGGAATCAGATGGGTAATGCTGTTGGTAATCAAAGGGTACAGAATGCTGGGAATCAGTTTGGGAATGTTGCTCAGGGAGCTGGGAACAGGAATCAGGGTAATGTGATGAAGTGCTTCAATTGTCAGGGTATTGGTCATATGGCTAGGAACTGTCCAGACAAGCCGAATAAGAGGGATCCAGCTTACTTGCAGAAAGCATTAATGTTGGCAAACAAGGAAACGGCTGGGCTTCAGTTAAGTGCAGAAGAGAATGACTTCATGGCTATTATGGATGCTTCAGAAGATCTTGAAGACATCGATGCAAACTGCATTTTTATGGCTAATCTCCAGGAGGCAAAGTACGACACGGACTCAGAAGCACCTCCTGCTTTTGACACTAATGCGGTTTCTGAGGTACAACCATATATTACATGTCACAATAATGAAATGTTTGATATGTCACCTCAAAATGAACAGTATCCTGAGACTCCTAATCTCATTTATGATACATACATGGACGAACCAAGTTGTAGTAATACTAATTTGGTAACTCCAGATATGCATCCTAATGAAGAATTTGAGTCACAGCATACTGATAATGATGAGGAAACACGTGCTATGTTTGAATCATTATTGCATAATTGTAGTATTGAAATTGAGAAAGTTAAAACGGTCAATCGCGAGGTTAAGGCCGCGAATGAAAAATTGACCGCTGAGCTTGAGAGTTATAAGGTGAATGCACAAGCTTATGATTTTCATAACGAAAAACAGTCAGAACTTGAGGTTAGCTTAAGAGATGCTGAGTTAAGAGAGAAACATTTGCAAATAAAATTTGACACTCTCGATGTTAATTTGAATTTGCAAATCAAATCTCTTAACAAAGAAATTTCTGAACTAACCAACCAGCTTTCAAAACAAAAATCAACTTATTCCAATCTTGAAAAAGAAAAGAAGGAGTTGAATGAAAGGTTTTCAAAACGTGAAAAAGATCTTCAAAAAGAGATCACTGACAAAAAGGAAACCATTGCAAAGTTGGATGATTTAATTGTAAAAACGGGTCATTCTGCACAAACAGTTAACTTGTTAATAAACGATCCAAACCCGATTTTACATACGCTAAAGAAAACGGCTATCGGTTGTGAAAACCCTTCTTATCTCAAGAAAGCTCAGAAAAATCAGAATGTGTTATATAATGGTAGTGTGCTAAATGATAATCATGATCCGATTGAGATGTATGATTCGGATGAAACGATTGAGCGTACTGAAAAGAGACGAGTCAAAATGAGACAAATGAACCCAGAAATTAAACCAATTGACTATAATGAAGTTAACAGACTTGCTGGGGTTCATCTTGTTAAAAAGGAGTCAACTCTGTTTTTTCAAAAACCAGTGGTTTTCACAAGACAAAAAGATGTCTCAATTCATCTGTCTAACATTCAACAAATGGCATCTAAAAACACTTTTGATACAAGTGCAGCTAGACTATATTTGGTGGATCTCAAACAGAGAATTGAAACACTTCAAAGTATTGTGGCTTCCAAAACAAACAGTCAAAAATTTGAATGGTTTTCAGGTGTTCAAGATGAAATTAAAGAGATTTTTGAATCGGAAATTAATCCACACATTTCTGCAATCTATGCGGTTGTTCAAAATGTGGAAAATAATCTTTTGAAAGAGTCAGCAGCATTTGTTAAGGACCACAAATCCTTAGTGAATGAAGCCAATGAATACTTGGAACACATAAAAGTTTTGGAACAACAAAATGACTCTCTCTCTTTCGAAGCTCTATCGACCGATATCATGTCTATTATTTTCCAAACATATTCTGTGGAGGATGATGAAACACTTCGAGCTGAGACTTCTCAAATTGCTGAAAAATATGAAAAGGCACTTTTAAAGCTTGAAAAACAAAATTGCACATATTTTAAACAACTTGATACGAAAAAGGAAGAATGCAAGTATGACAAACTGTCGTATGAGCGTTCTTACAAAAACATGCAAGATCAAATAAATCTTTTGAAGTCTCAGCTTGCAAGTCAAAAAGGGCAGGGTGAGGAATCTACGGGTATTGCACCATTAACCCCATTGCCTAATGAGAAACAAAAAGGGAAAGCTGTTGTCAAGAACACTAATGTGATAGCACCTGGCCTTTATAGGATTAGTCCCACTACTGCGTCTGCCTCTACATCTAAAACATATAGGGCGATAGACAAAAGTATTAAAGATAATCCAAACGAGATTAGGACTGCTAAAATAGCATCTCAGGACAACAACATAAATTCTAATGAGTGTGCCTTACCTTCTACAGGATTAGAAAGCAACTCTAGGAGCAAAAGACAGTCTAGGAGCAATAACAAGAAACCTAGTGTCTCGTCTGTTTCTGAGAGTGCATGCAAGAAAGTAGAAGAACACCCTAGGAATTTACCGCTTCCCAAGAAGAAACATTTATCATCTAGTTGTAATGATAAGACTCTTGTTTCTAATGCATGTAATGATTCTGATTGTTTAATGCAAAAGAAATCTTTGTCTGTAAATGCTTGTGATGATAATGTTTCTAACAATGTGAAAAAGAATGATATGCCAGAACAGAAAAAGGTTCCTTTTGTAACTAAGGCTAAGTCTAGATATATTCGAGGACTTATTGCAAAAGCTAGGAGAACAACTAGCAGCCTATTGCCTAAGGATCACTCTAAGTTTTGTGCATGGAAACCAACGGGTAGAATGTTTACACCTAAGAATGGCACATTAGAAATAGTTCCCAATGCATCAACGGAAACCATCTCTAAGTGTACTCCACCTGTTACATCTAACCCCTTGGAACCAAATGTTAAACGGTTTCCATATACAAAATCCTCTGTTCTTTGCAGGTCATTGAAATTTGTCTTTGGATCGTCGACTCGGGTTGCTCCAAGCACATGACCGGGAATCTGAAGCTGCTGATCAATTTCATGTGGCAGTTCATGGGGACTGTACGGTTTGGGAATGATCATGTTGCAGCTATTCTGGGTTATGGAGATCTTCGGTTTGGAAATTACTTGATCACTCGGGTTTACTATGTCGAAGGGTTGGGACACAATCTGTTCTCTGTCGGGCAGTTTTGTGATGCTGATTTAGAGGTTGCATTTCGGAGAAACACTTGCTTTGTCAGGAATTTGATTGGGGATGATCTCTTAATTGGGGATCGTGGCACCAATCTCTATGCAATTGACATAAACCAAATGGCCTCTTCATCTCCTATTTGTCTCATGACCAGGGCAGGCGACACAAAATCCTGGTTGTGGCATAGACGTTTGTCCCATCTGAACTTTGACACGATCAACAAGCTTGCCAAAGACGACATCGTCTCCGGTCTTCCTAAATTCAAATACACCAAAGAACACCTATGTCCATCATGTGAGCAAGGAAAGAGCAAAAGAGCAACATATAAACCTAAACCCGTACCTAGTTCGGTTGATAGGTTGCATCTGTTGCACATGGACTTATGTGGCCCGATGAGAGTTCAAAGTATAAATGGGAAGAAGTATATTCTTGTAATTGTTGACGACTATTCAAGATATACATGGGTGAAGTTTTTGAGATCTAAAGAAGAAGCACCAAGCACCATCATCACCTTTCTGAAGCGGATTCAAGTTCTACTTCAAGCTACAGTTAGGATAGTACGAACGGATAATGGCACGGAATTCGTTAATCAGGAGTTAAGAACATTCTTTGAAGAAACTGGTATTACTCACCAGACATCAGCGGTTAGAACTCCACAGCAGAATGGGGTAGTTGAAAGAAGGAATCGAACCCTTGTAGAAGCTGCTCGCACTATGCTGATTTATTCCAGTGCACCACTATTCTTATGGGCTGATGCTGTCTCTACTGCTTGTTTTACTCAAAACCGATCCCTAATCCATCCAAGATTCAATAAAACCCCATATGAACTTGTCAACAACAGAAAACCGGATATTTCTTATCTTCATGTATTTGGCGCTTTATGCTATCCAACAAATGACAGGGAAGATCTGGGAAAGTTGAAGGCTAAGGGTGATATTGGAATCTTTATTGGGTATTCTGAAAACTCCAGGGCATTCAGGGTGTATAACAGGAGAACGAAAAAGATAATGGAGACGATGAATGTGAAGTTTGATGAAATTTCACAAATGGCTTCTGAGAGACTCGCTCTAGAACCCGCGCTTAACCCGATGACTTCCGGACATATCAGTTCGGGACTCGCACATCAAGGAGCTCAATCAATTCATGACGAACAACCCACAACTCAAGAACTGGATAATTTCTTCGAGTTTATGTACGATGAATACTATGGTGGCGCTTCGAAAAATGCATCTAACCAACATTCCGCTGCATCCACTCAACAACCACCACCACCTCCACCAATTCCAGATGCATCCACAACATTCGAAGCTGGCGCACCACCTCCCTCACCATCAACATCATTTACATCTACTCCTAAAACTCCATTCATTGAAATTGTTCTTCCAAGAATTGATGAGCAAGAACAAAATAATGCTGTGTTAGACGAAGAAGTCTTTGAAAACCCGTTTGGAACGGAATCTGGTGAATCATCTTCCAGATTACATGAACCGACTAACACGCAGTTATTCAGTCCAAGGTATCCTTCAACTCTACAGTGGACAAAAGACCATCCGATAGAACAGGTTATTGGTGAACCCTCAAGACCAATTCAGACGAGAAAACAACTTCATACCGATTTCGACATGTGCATCTATGTCTGCTCAGTCAGTCTCATAGAACCTAAGAACATTCGGGAAGCAATGGCAGATAATGCCTGGATTGAAGCGATGCAGGAAGAACTTCTTCAATTTCAAATCCATGACACTTGGGATTTAGTTCCAAGACCAATTGACAAACTAGTCATTGATCTTAAGTGGTTATGGAAAAACAAAAAGGATGAAGAAATGACTGTGATTCGCAACAAGGCTCGTCTGGTGGCAAAGGGATTCAGACAAGAAGAAGGGATAGATTTTGAAGAGTCATTCGCACCGGTTGCAAGGCTTGAAGCTGTCAGGATTTTCTTAGCTTATGCCGCTCACAAGAACATCACAGTTTATCAGATGGACATCAAGACGGCGTTCTTGAATGGAACTCTGAAAGAAGAAGTGTATGTGAGTCAACCAGACGGTTTCGTTGACAAAGATCATCCGGAATACGTCTACAAGCTAAAGAAGGCAATCTATGGTTTGAAACAAGCCCCACGGGCGTGGTATGACGAGTTATCATCTTTCTTGTTGTCAAATAATTTCACCAAAGGAACGATTGATCCAACCTTGTTTACAAGAAAATACAAAAATGACATTTTGATTGTTCAGATTTATGTGGACGACATTATTTTTGGGTCCACTAATTCGAAGCATTCAAAACATTTTGCAAATCTCATGAAAAGCAAATTTGAAATGTCCATGATGGGTGAATTAAAATTCTTTTTAGGCCTACAAATTCATCAATCCCCACGTGGAATTTTTCTTAATCAAGCTAAATACACAATTGAGATTTTGAAAAAACATGGAATGGACAATTGTGACTCTGTTGGTACTCCTATGGTCACTTCACCAAAAATTGGCGCTGACCTATATGGGAAACCCATGGATCCGAAGAAATATCGGAGCATGATTGGTTCTCTCATGTACCTAACTGCAAGCCGACCAGATATTCATTTTGCTGTTTGCTTACTTGCACGGTTTCAGGCAAGGCCTACCGAACTTCACCTCCAAGAGGTTAAACGGATCTTTCGATACCTTCGAAGAACCATTAACATGGGTCTTTGGTATCCGAAGGATTCGGAGTTTACACTAATTGCCTTTTCAGATGCCGATCATGCTGGATGCCAAGTGACAGCGAAAAGTACATCAGGCGGAGCACAATTTCTGGGAGAAAAGCTAGTAGGCTGGTCGTCAAGAAAACAAGATTGCACTGCTTTATCAACAGCAGAGGCCGAGTATGTGTCTCTATCTGCGTGTTGTGCTCAAGTCCTATGGATGAGAACACAACTCACGGATTATGGTTTCTATTTTAACCGCATACCTTTGTATTGCGATTCTAAAAGTGCCATAGCCATCTCGTGCAACCCAGTGCAACACTCGAAGACCAAGCATATTAGAGTCCGCTACCACTTCATAAAAGAGCACGTTGAAGAGGGTACTGTTGAATTGTTTTTCGTTAAGACAGAATACCAACTCGCTGATCTATTTACTAAGGCCCTCCCAAAAGAGCGGTTTGAAAACCTAGTTCGTCGAATTGGCATGCGAAGCCTAACTCCTGAAGAGTTAGAAAGTCTTCTCGAATCTTATTGATTTACTTCATAAAGCTTCGCATGTAAATATATATGTGTAAATATGTTTGTAAATAGTTACGTATATATTTTTGGTAAATATATATATACTTTTTCAAAAACAAAATATAAAAATAGAAAACTTCAAAAAGACATAAAAAAAAAAATTTAAAACAACAAAAATCAAAAATATTCTTCTCACGACATGTCTCTTGTCTAATCAATATTCTGTACGTATCTAGATATGTCATTCAACAATGATACGGACATGTACAGATGCTTGAGCGAGAGTTATTTTTTATGTTTTTCTAAAACATGTCGTTTCTCAAATTTCTTCTTTAAGGCTTTCGTGCATTTCAGTACGAAACCCGCGCTACATTGAATGACTTCTGATTATTTCTGATCAGAACTCGCAATGTTAATGGCGAAAAGCTACAACAAGTGAGCACTTAATCAAAATTGTTTCAAAAGATTTTTCAAAGTCTTTTTATAAATTTTGTGCTCACAACAACTCCCTCAAAGACCTCTAAATGTTTTTAAACTCAAAGGTTTACACCATTTGCTCTGATTGAGGGGGAGTTGAAAAAGAAAAATGTTCCACGTTTCATGCTCAAATCCATCTTGTTCTCCAAAACGTCTTGCTTTTCATCTATTGATATCAAAATATCAATGCATGCTATTTTTGAGGGGGAGAAGATGAGATTAAAATGTGATCAAAAAGTTTTTGTGGTTTGAATCTCAAGACTCAGGGATAACCCTCGAATTGACGAAACTAAATGTCTGTTCTCGAAAAGACATGTCCTGGAAGGGTAATAATTTCAAGCTGGTTTACCAGTGATGCAAGCGTGTCTCGCAAAGGACTTGTTTGAGTAGAATGTACCAATTCGAGAGATGATCTTTGAATATGACCAGGACGGGTAATAACTTCAAGCTAGTCTAACTAGTGATGTAAGCGTGTCTCGCGAAGGTCGTGTTCATTGAAAGTCGATCAATTCAAATGTGCGAACTCTACCCAACATGTGCAATTTATTACAAAAATGCATGAGCACATGTGAAGGGGGAGTGTTTCAAAAATGTAAAACTCTCGATGTGTTAACAAAATGTGTTTTCTCATAAACACGTTGAGAGATTTTCACAAGGTTTAATGGCATGTGACAAATAATCTAGGATAATCATGGAGTAATAAGGTGATTATGGTTAGGTTATGTCCAATGATCCGCCAGAACCGGAGGGATCTACCCAAGGACAACTACAATAGCTTAGCATTAGAAGTCCTTAGGTAAGATTGAAAAAAGGAGTATAATGAGAAAGGAGAAAGAAGGGGTTGAAGAATGAAAAAGAAAAGTTTTTGTAAGGGTGAAAAGAAATAGCCCTCCATGAAAACTTAGGTCAGAAACCGGGTCAATACATTTGCCATCGGTACTCACTAAGGTGATACTGGTATTGAAGACAAGACGTCATGGACCCAGTGACGCATTTGCACCGCCCCTCCTATCCACTCAGATATCTCTCAAAAGATATTTGTTTCATTTCTCACGGAGAACACTACATAATCTATCGACCTCTCACTCCGAGATGAGTTGATATTGAAAAGGTGGCACTCTGCTCCATGCCTCCGACGACTAAAATCAAAACGCACATAATTGAGTCTAGAGACATGAGATTCATCAAAAGATCTCTTAGGAACACTTCCTATGCAATACACTTGTGTTCACTCAAAAGAATACAAGTTGTATGAGTCTTAATGAGATCAAAGATCTTGCCTCACGACATGATGGCCAAAGGACGATTTATTGCTAACTGTTTTATGCAGGTACCGACGAAAGTCCATCCACCATCATCATCTACAACGACGACGCAACTGGTCTGAAGATGTAGATCAAGGTAAGACGATTCCTTGAAGATCACAGCGCATGAAGGAACATTGAACGAAGAATATTATACATTGACACACGAAGTTCAAGACGTCAAATGCAAAAGACCAATCACGGGAGCATCATTGAAATGACCATCCCTTAGGGGGAGATTGTTAGCAATCAATTTAAGTCATTTATAAAGTGATGGTCATTTGGCAATTTAGATGTATTGTGTCATGTATATTATGTAGTTAACATAGTGGGCTTATAGTATTAGTTTTATTAGTAACAAATGTATAAGTGTAATGCATTTGTAAGTCCACTAGAAAGTCCAAGTCAAAGCCCACACAAGCCATGTGTTGGCTGTGTGAAGCGTATAAACACACACACTCTTTAGTTTCAATGTGTGCCTCATTCAAGATAAGATAAGAGTGTGTGTGTGTGTATCCAAGTCCACCCAAGTCTTTGTATTATCTTCTCTTATTGAATATAATCATTAGACTTGAAATTTAACCATATGATCCATGCTACTCTTATTGTTCTTTATGTTTATGTGAGTGTCATCAAGTGTTAGTTTGTATGATAAGGAAGAGATTTGTGGTGTTACACTTCCGCATCCTGCGTCACCTTCCAGTCTTCCATGATTATTTGCTCTATGTTTTTGTTTAGTGTAGATTCATGTAAAATATTAAAAAAAAAAAAAAAAAAAGGACCATTTTAGCAAGTGAGATTATTTGAGAATATATATATCAGTCATTGCATCGTTACATCGTTACAAATGCGATATATTTTGTTTTACAAATAAAGGTTAACTATTAACTATCTCGTGTTAGCGGAAATAAGATGAACACCGTATTGAGGTTATAGGTAAGTTTGGACTTAATTGAGGTACTATACATTTAAGATTGCGTAGTAAAATTTTCAAAACTATACGTCTATACGTATAGGTTAATTAAACCACAAACGTCCATACTTGACACAATTTGTATGAAAAAAGTTTGAGGTATTTAGGGTGCGTTTAGTTGGAGAAAAAGTTCTTTTTTTTTTTTTTTTTTTTTTTTTTTTTTTTTTTTTTGTGTAAAAGGGTTTAAACCCTGGTAAAATATATTACACCAAAAACAATGAAGTACAATTGACATGGGTGACTCCCATGTCCTCAGCCCGTTACATAGGCACTTACATGAAGAAACATAACAGTCCCACAGGACACTAACAATATAAGAATGACACACCACTCTTATAACTAAACCAGAACAAAGCTACAACGACTATAAGAATACAAATTAAAACACGTTAAACTACTTGATTCTTCCAAAGTCTTTGTAGATGTTCATAACTTACATCGATGCAACTATATCCATGGTAGTACACGAACAACACCAAACCACACCATATAGCTCCATCAAACTCCAAGTGATCCAGATACGATCAATAGACCACACTTATCACTATGGCACAATTCTTTATATGATTTATTATCACTCGCAAAAGTGAATAGGAATGAACACGTGACAAGAAGAAGCCATAGACTACCAATAGGGATTAAACAATCCCTAACTTACACACAACGTTGAAGCTTTAACAACTCGCATTGAACCGAATCAGCCCCAACATCAGGATCTATTGCAAACTGCTATTAAACAATAGCCTATATAGGATTGTAATATGATGCAATACGACCTCGCCTTAGTGACATGTACTGAACAATGCACGCCACACTTACAATAACACCCACCACTATCACACAACATAACAGTAGCAGCAATATAGGGTCTCGCATGACCCTAACTTCCAATCATAATATATAGCAGCCTATATATGATAAACAAAGTAGAAAACCACAAGACTGATATACGAAATCCAGAATCACAATCACAAACCCATAGAATAAAGAGATGAATACCGGTATGTGATGGTTAGGGTTTTGAACGAGGCCCCTAAAAACTCGACTTACCACTCTCTCCAAAACCCACAATCAACGACAGCCCTCATAGTAGAACTTCCATGGTCATTCACGAATAACAAACACCCTGAAAGGGTTACTTGCAGGAACATGACGAACATGAGTGTAATAACAGCATTACACGCACGTAAACCATAAAGCACCAATCATCAGCGAACAAAAACGAATATATGCAAATTAAATCCACCGTCCCATGATAGGAAGGAATTGTTTAAAGTTCACCAATCATCACCGACCCACGATATCGTATTTAATTAATACGATCACCAACCATAGCAGATACGTATCATTAGTAAATAACAATCATGCACGTGATACGCACCAACCACGAGGAACCAAAAGAACGAATAAAAGTAATATAAATAGCACCGTCCCACGATCCACAAGAAGAAGATATAATGGAATCGATTAATAGACTAACCGACCCTCAAAATAGCAAATAGGAATCGTTTAATTAAATGCAATGATAAGGCGATTTTAAAAGATTAACAGTATGAACCGACCCCACAACCCTCACCAATCCAATTCTTGATCGTAAATCTAATAATCCCAAAGATAAGATTAAAAGAAAACGAAAAGATAGGAAGAATTAGGCACGATGGATGGGGAATTGTGGAGGCCGGAAATCGCCCTAGAGAGAGAGTTGAGGTTATGGTTGTTAGGGTTCTTTTCGTGCTTCTCTTGTTTTTTATTTCTAGTTTTGTAAAAATTTGGAAGAGAAATTTATCTCCACAAAACACTAGAAAATATAGAAAACGCGTTTAGTTGATGTTTCTATTTTCTATTTTGAAGAAGGGGAGGGAGGGTTGTGGGTTACAAAGGAAAACAACTAAAATTTATTTTGTAATTTTTCTTGTTAAGTTAGAAAATAGGGTATTTTGTGTTTTGTAAAACATTTTGTTTAAAAACGTTGATTTGAACGCGATTTATATTTTCCTTGTTTTCCATAAAACATTTTGTGAAAAATAAGGGTATTTTTCTCTAACTAAATGCACCCTTAATACATTTTTGAAGAAGGAATAAACATCTTGTCATCATGAAGAGACTAACTTGGGATTAAATAATAGAATGTCTGTTTACTGAAGGGTCAAATGTATTTTTTTTATTGAGTTAATTACATAGTAATACCTTGGTGTTATGGTGTAGTTCTTCTTTGCAACTGTTTTTATTGCTGTAAACAACAGATTAATATCTTTTCACTTTTGGCAAATATAATGTATCTATAATTAATCTCGTGGTTGAAAAATTAATATTTTAAAAGTAGTTTTATTGGCACCCCATATACCTTTCTTACACTTCTTTTACCTAATTTATTGATAGAGCAAGATACCTAATTTATTGATAGAGCAAGATAGTTTTTATGTTTTTTCTTTCGTATCTTTTGACTTTTATTACTTTTGATTTATCAAACTTTATATTTTATGTTTTGTAGTTTTTTCGATAGTTTTATCAACTTTATTAATAGGACAATACAATTTTTTATGGTTTGCTCTGTACTTTTTTGTTTTACTACTTTTGACTGCTTAAACTTTATATTTTATGTTTCGTATTTTTTGTTTCACGGTTTTACAAAAAATACAAAATTATATAAAAAAAAAAAAAAAAAAAGATTAACTCTGACAGCTATCTATTAGATGATTATTAGCAAAGCAAACCCTAAACCTAATGGACCCAAATCCACAATTAGGTTTGGGCCGTCTAATAATCAGATTACAATATTGATTGCTTGCTAATCAGATTACAATAAGTTTAGGAGGTACCAATAACCTATCCCAGGTTAACATTATGTAATGATTGAAAATGATCAATTTTTAGTTCTATCTACCTTTCCCTCAATATATATTTCCAAACGGTTTGTTATTCATAAATTATCCCATTTCACCTGAATCAGTTTATATATATTATGTTATTGTATGCATGATAATTGGTGAATTTTGCTAAAGAAGGTGAATAAGAATCGTCTTTATGGTAAGTTAATAGTGATTGCTCCTCAAAATAATTGTCTACGTGTTTATTTTGAGTTATTTCAAAATACTAGTACTAGTAATTGTTTAGGTTTTTACTTCAACTAATAATCAAAAAGACTTTATTGAACATAGATAATATCTGATCGATGAATAGTATTGTTAGTGACATTTTTTAAAGTTTGTGCATTTTAAAAATGTATATTTATTTTGAAACAAAGTTAATATATATATACACTAACACAACTTTCATCTTAGGATTCTTAGTTTCTTACTTTAGAAACAAGTATTACTCCAAATGCATCTTTTTTGTTACGTGACAATGTGATAAATGAAAAAAATATACTAGTATATAAATCTCAAATTGTATAAAATAGACATCAAATATTACAAAATAATTTAGATTTAAAATATTACTACAAACACAAAACACATGGACCCTAAAATATTGATTCTCAATATGAACCTGGTCACCTTAAAACATGCTTACTATATATGAACCTGGTCACCCTTTGCTTCTTCTGTTCAAGATTTTATTTTACTAATTATATAAGACTAAATATTAACTAAAAATATATACTCCACATATCATCAAACACACCCATCAGAGTCATGTAAAATCCAACCTTATAATTCATGGAAACAAAGTACCGTTGTTAGCACTACTACATATATAGTGAACCTTTGCAGTCCTACCGTTTTATTCAATCTTTTTGTTTACCGAAAAGATAAATGAAGATTTTAAGATTCATAAAAAAGAAACTGAAATATATAGTCTATGAAGCTTTTCTTGTATGAATAAATAAGTCAATAATAAAAGTTATAATCGTTTAAACATCCGGGAAAAATTGTATAATATCTCAAAAATAATAGTACATGAAATTACAATCATAAGAAAAAGTCAACTGTGATTGGAGTCACCTTCTCATCATCAACTCTAAACTCGAAGTCATTCTCTAAAGGTGTCAAGTTCAAATCCAAACTAAAAACACGTCTACTATTAACTTTCTTCACCACTGGTGTTGACAAATCAAGCGATAACGAAGCGTGGTTTTCGGTAGTTGTAGCCCCTCTATGGCGCCTCATATGTCCACCCAAAGCTTGTCCTATAGCAAACTCAAGTCCACAAATGGAGCACTTGTGTGTTTTGGGCGTCGTGTCGTGATGATGACTTGTCATGTCACCATCTACGAGCCTCGGCTTTTTATGACTTGCTCTATGCCCTCCAAGGGCTTGAAAAGACGGAAATTGGCGGTTGCATGTCTTGCACTCAAAGACTCGGCTAAATGAATCATCATGATAGGACTCCATGTTTGTGTTGCCTCTAGAAAGAAGCATCAAGTAGTTTGCCATGCTATTTATAGTCGTGTCGAATTCGTCCCCTCTTGATCTCTTCATAGGTATACACGCCATCTTTTGCAATATATGATCTATCACAAACTTTTAGAAAATAAAGAAAAGAGGGATAACAAGTTTTAAGCTATAAGTGTGGAAACAAAACTCAAAAAGTAGATTTTTGTAAACAAATGGAAATTGGATTGAATGAAGTGAAGAGTTGATTATGGGATATATGGTATTTATAGGTAACAAAAGTGTTTGACTTAATTTGGTTTGACTAAGCTACTTGAATGACGAAAATGACCTAAGTAGCTTGTGAGGCACGGCACCAGAGTTGAAGTTTGAAGGCAAGTGGGTGGTTTAGATAGAAATTTATAAACAAACATGAAGGGCAAAATGGTAAATTAGAAAAATGGTATGAAAGTGAGAATATTGGGTAGCCGTCATGGACTACGTCAGCATGACCGAGTGAGTGAGTCGTGAGTGGCTAGCAACGAGTCAAGGCTTCCAGGAATGTTCAAATGTTTTTGGAGAGGTTCAACGTAAAAAGACTCAAGTATGAAACATATGACTTGGTATCCAAAAAGCCAGCACACATTAGTTTGAATAAGATTATTATATATTCGTATTTGAATAGTATTAAAAAAAAAGAAAAAAGAATACATTTATAATCTATAAGTGTAGTCTATACTCTATAGGCATTCTTGTCAAATTTTATTCAATTTAATTAACTAAAACAAAATGAAAATTTATAACAATGCTATAGCTTGATGACAAACTTAATGATAGGCAATTTGATTTTGGATGTAAATTAGGGCTGGCAATTTTGACACGAACACGAAAACACGACTTGTTAACAGGTTTCGTGTTTGGACTTAACAGGTTTTGTGTCGTTAACAGGTCGATCTGTTAAAATTCGTGTCTTAACAGGTCTAAACCTGTTAAGACACGCTAATATATTTAATATATTATTATTTTTAAATAATATTAAACATATCTAGTTAAATTTAGTGTCTTAACAGGTTTTTTCGTGTTAAAATTCGTGTCTTAACGGGTTAAAATTCGTGTCTTAACTGGGCTCGACTATCGATTAGTTAAATTTCGTGTCTTAACAGGTTTTTCGTGTCGACCTGTTAAGAAACAGGTCGTGTTCGTGTTTTGAAAATTTGACACGAAAAATTATCGTGTCGTGTTCGTGTCTGCCCCTAATCGTGTCGTGTCTTAACAGGTTTCGGCTGACACGATTTGCCAGCCCTAATGTAAATAACGTTGATGATACCATTACCAGTGATACATGGTTAATTGACAGTTTTATTCACTTAGATAATTAGTGTATGTTTGGCAAAAATAAATGTTGTTGGTGCTGGTGCTAATGGTGTTTCTGGTGCTGGTGCTGGTGCTGATGCTGATGCTGGTGCTGGTGTTGAAAAAGATTAAGAGCATGTTTGGCACATGAAATTATGGAGAGATTATATTTATTTTTTCAAAAAATAAGATACTTAAAAAATAATTTTCGTTTGGCAGACAGAACTTATAAGAGATTATATAAAAATTAATCTTCCATAATCTCTTAAAATCAAAGGTTACTTCATGTAGCTTATAAAAATAATCTCTTTTTATAATCTCCATCTCCAGCACCAGCTCCAACACCATCTCTAGTTCTAGCAACAGTTACTTTCGCCAAACATATTCTAAAATTGTAGCTTATTTTTTTGCAGTGGTGCTGGTGCTGTTGATGAAAAAGATTAAAATCAGTTAAATTGTGAAAAATAATCTCTATAATCTTTTAAAAGCTGGTTTTGAGAACTTATTTTCCTAAAATATCACAATCTCAGTTTGCCAAACAAAGATTATTTTTTGACAAAAGCTTATTTTCTAAAAAAATAATCTTAACCTTCCATAATTTTTCATAATTTCTCGCGTCAAACATGCCCTTAATTAAGAAAAACTAGCCAGCTTAGTGTAATATTCAAAACTTTAACATCGAACATACGGCCATTTGTGTAACATGTTGCGAACGTGCTTAGTGTAATATTCAAAACTTTAACATCGAACATACGGCCATTTGTGTAACATGTTGCGAACGTGCCTGCAAATGCTTACCCTAACCAAGTAGTGAAATTAGCTTCTTTGTCGCAAATTAAATTTCTTCTAGCCAAAACAAAACTATAATATTTTCGTCAGATAAGTGTGCTAAAATATAGTTATTGTATACAAAACAAGTACATCAACCAATAAACGCCATTGAATACTTGTAGCTATTAGTTGTAAAAGTAAAAATAATACGTCTTCTAGAACTAAATCGGTATTTAATCAAATTTATTTCTGTTAGACTACAATTAAGGTGGTGTTTGTTTTCATGTAAAATGTCTGAATACCTCTGATATCTGATTCGGTCAGAGGTATTCAGACATCAGACCGTTTGTTTTTTTTTCAGATTTAAATATGAAAATCTCTGAAAAACCTCTAATTCGGTCAGATATTTGCAATCTTTTATTTTGGGTCTTCTATATACTTAATTAGTTCGATCGCATGCATCTTTTATTTTGGGTCTTCTATATACTTAATTATTTGTATATTTTTTCGACGTCTTTTACAATTCGAAAATTTATAAATAGCACGAATAAGTTCACATTTATAGTTTTAGAATATTTTATTATTGGTAATTTGTGTTAAAAGTCCAGAATATAATCATATTCTTATCTACAAGACTACAACTCATATTCCTAAAATTCTTATAAAACTGGTATCTGTCATTTAAGTGTCAATTATAAACTATACATAATATTCTGTTTACACCATGATATTTATGATATGGAATTGAAGTTTCTTCTGTAACTAAACTTTTTTGGTATGCAATTAACTAGAAACATAAAAGTATAGACAATACAA
This sequence comes from Artemisia tridentata subsp. tridentata, assembly GCA_021014915.2. Lineage (NCBI taxonomy): Eukaryota > Viridiplantae > Streptophyta > Magnoliopsida > Asterales > Asteraceae > Artemisia > Artemisia tridentata. The sequence goes on along the minus strand of CP139503.1, from coordinate 334,431,882 downwards.
TCTTTCGCTGAATATACTTGGCTATTCAGGTGTGTCTACCAACTAAAATTAGAATTTCAGTTTTTTTACCCGAACTAGATCGACATGATTTTTTCTTATGATAAACTTTACACTCTGACATAGTATATATGTAAAGCGAAAAACGAACAAGGACGAGTACGATTGTATATACTTCGCCGACAATTCACTGCTAATAAACGGGAAAATTGCAAGATAGATTCCTCGATCTCAACACTTTTTAACACCACCGCAACTCACTCGATGTCAATGGATTATATCACAATAAAGGAGCCGCACTCAACATTATTGAATGTCTGGAGACTTACACGCATGGATGGTTAATGATGAAGACTCTCATACATCTCTCATAAATCCTCTACCGTTTCTACCTCCTCAAATAATTCTATGCCAATGAATACTATCTCGAGAAAACATCATATGGTACATAGGGAAGAGATCTAGCGAGAAGAAAATATGAAATAAGAATAGGCAACACAAACAATCAAAAATTTAGATAATCACCAACTTTATTTCAAGAAATGATAAAATAAACCATGATGGACCAGCTGATCTTTACCGATTACTTTGAGTCCTAATTATTACACAAAAAAAATAATAATAATAAAATAAAAAAAAATAAATAATAATAATAATAATAATAATAATAATAATAATAATAAAAAAAAATAGTGACATTGGAATCAGTTTTCTTTTTTTAATGGCAAGGGAAATTAATAAAACTTGACGAGAGGATACGTTCTCTAATAAAGGATTTTCTAAAATGTGCATGGAGGCACATTTTTAAGTTTTATATAAAACTAAAGTCGGAGATTATTAAATTTAAATTTACATTTAATTATGGTTACTTATAACTATATTTAATAAGAATTAAATGTATTTTTCAATATAAAAAAAATGTGTTTAATAAACATACTTAGCATGGTAACCTTTAGGTCTCAAGTTCAAACCCCACTAGTGTCAAATTTGTGATACTAGGAAGTCCCTCTATGAGGGCTTGGCTTGGGTATTCTCAGGTCAAGTCTGAGGGGGCAGGGTTTACTCCTATTAATCGCCGTGCCTTCGGGCGGATTAGTAGGGGGTTTTCCCCCCATCGGGTATTTGGTTAAAGCTTTCCACTTCGAGGGAGCTCTCTAGCGCAGGCCCAGTTAAGACAACGTAAGCTAGACCTTCCGCTGTTGAATCGCGACACGAAGTTTTAAAAGAAATTCACCTTTCAAAAAAAAAATACTTAGCATGTGTCTAGGGCACATGCATGTTAGAAAAAACTGACTAATAAATAAAAATCATAAAAATAGAAAGAAAACTATGTGATGCAATTATCTAGAAGTTATTATGACACGCATTTGATTACGTTAGCATGCATGAAACTAAGATTAATGTGCACACTACTTATTTAAGGCGCAATTAGTGTACATGCTCAATTTAAGTTTCCCTCGTTGGCTAATTACGGATGAAAACGTGTGGCCCATGTTTATGCACAAAATCGTTCTAGCTTTTAATTTGGTTTTTAATGCTCATTTAATTGTTCTCGGCTTATATTTGAATATTTTTCTTGTTTATTAAATGTAACACGAAATTATAACGAAGTATTAGAGCTAACCCGTTTTGCAACCTTTCAAAACTCCGATCATCACCAAAAGAACTACTAGTAATTCCATGAAAACCTAGCTATTAGTCTGTCTGAACACAAATTATTGAGGGGTACGTTAGAAAAGATCAGAACGAAACCGGTCGGGTTGTTGGCTTAAAGTCAATGTGTGTGCCATCACAAAGAAGATCCCACACCATATATATACACTCTAGAGGTTAAGTTTGAGATGACATTCTACTAAAGCCGACGTTTCCACCATGCGAGTCATGCGACGACATCGATCCAAATTTCATCAAGGCTCGTAAAGGAGAGGAGATCGAGCTCTTGTCTACTTAGTTTAGAATAATAATGATTCTGTTTTTTATGCTTGGTTTTATGATTGTATCTGTACATCCAATAATTTTGGTTTTAGTTGAGTTTGTTTGGTCCAAGATTGTAATAATTCCCTAGTTTTTTTGCTGTCTATCAATAAAAACTTCAAATGATGTTCAGTTTTTTAGGTAATTAATGACCAAAACCACAATTTTAGAGAGTGTGGTGGTGGTGATGTTGTATTTTTCTATTCTCAAGTCATATTAAATTAGTAAGTCTTGTATTAGGTCTTTTGAGTAAAATAATTGTTTAAATGATCGATAGAGGAATAATTCCAAAGATTACCCAGTTTTATAAGGTGGAAAAAACGAAGAAAAAGATAAGTGTGCCGGAAATTGATTGCATATTTGACACGTTATTTGTTGCCAACCGCCCATGCAACCTGCTGCATGGAAAGTAGTTGCTCCTATTTTATTTTATCTTTATTTTTGTATCATTTTTTATTTTAGATTTTTTTTTTTTTTTTTTTTTTTTTTTTTTTTTTTTTTTTTTTTTTTTTTGAAAAGCAATACATTTTTAAAACTAGCAAGATGCTAGGAATTACATTAAACTCGACCAACAGTGATAATAACGACCCTCACAAATTACAACAACCATAAACACGACCCTCGACAACAACATTCGCTAAACTACGGTGACTCTAAAATCTCTATTCAAAAAGATCTTTGAATTGACAATGGAGGTCCAACAAACAAAGGAGGATAACCCGTCTTCAAACTAGCACAACACATAACCACTTAATGGCATCACCCGATTTGAGAGCATGAAGATAGGTTAAAAATCCGACCACGACCTTCACACACAACCTACACACTGCCGAAACCTCAAACATAAACTTTTAACCATGCAAACAAATCGAGTGGTGGCACATTGATATGTAAAATCCGTTGACGAAGAACCTTATGATTGTAAAACCACCACGCGTCAAAACTACCCGACCTTTGCTCACCTAATCCAACACATCGACCCTCATGAAACTACATAAACTAGCTCACACCCGCATGAAATTCTGAACAAATACAAGATCTGCTCCACAAACTCTACAATGACCCCAAAAAAAAAAGCTAAACCAACCAACCACCAAGCACACTCAACCGCGCGATGAAAAACAACGCCTCAACCCTCAACTCTCGACCCTCCGGAATCAAACCATCACTACCACACAATCTTGTCAATCTTTATCATTTCTTACCTGTTGGTGTTTTTGGGAGAGTATAAAAATAAATGGGCTTTTAACTTTAAGCAAATGTGGGAACATTTTTCAATTTAATCATCTTCTAATTGATCAACATGTTAGTTTTATAGACATAAAATAGTAGTTGTGTGTTAGGATCGAACTCGAGATTACGGGATTGCACACATTATGTATGAGAACTAAAGATTAATAATTCAATGTAAAATGTTATATTTGATTATTAAATATCACAAAATAAATAACGGACGTTAGTATTTAACGAAAGTAACTAACGGTCGTTAAATAAAATAAGGAAAGGGCCTAGGATGTAATTAGTAACCAAGAAGATTCCGAATCTCCCCTAATAATTTAGGGCCGATCGGCAATAGGGTTTGGATTCTTAATCCAACTCTAACTTGGGCTCTAAATTACATAGCCTATATAAACAAATCTTGGGTTCTAGTTTTTGGTACCTCTTGTGCACTAGCTAAACCTAAAAGTTTTCCTTCTCTTTTCTTTGTTCTAGTCGATCGGTTTTTCCCCCTCCAAGGGTCGACCGAAATTTTGTTAAACAAAATTTGTTTTGGTTTTACTTTGTGATCTATAACTTGCATTACTTTAGTTCGGTTTAGTGCATATGTACAAGAACGTGATTCTTACACATTATTGTAAGAATCTTGGACTGAATTGCAAAAACGGTAAGGGGCAATTCCTATAATCCAATAAACCCTAATTAGGGATCATAATCCATATTGTTCAAGGTTGATTCTTGTTGTTGCTAGAATCATCAAGGTATGTTTACTTTATATTTGGTTTAATTATTTATGTGTTATATGTATTATGTGCTTCCGCTTTATGTACTTTGATGTTTTGGTTTATTAATATGATTGTCATGATATAATTATTCCAACAGTGGCATTAAGAGTCGTTATAACATGTAATTAATTACCGAAATCACATAAAAAACAAATCTTGTTTGGTTTATACATGTAGTCGATTTAGGGTTTAATTTTTCCAACTCAAACCCTAATTTTTTTTATGGATCGATTTAATTTTTTTAGGGGTTTGTGTTTGGTTAATTAATTTGATTAGAAACCCTAGGTTTAAACATGTTTATGTGTAGTAAAGTGATCTTGTGTGCAATATGCTAATTGTTAGGTAGAATCCATGCAAACATGCATGTTTGGCATGGATTCATGAATGATTTATTTTTTTCACATGTAAGTTAATTAATAGATGTTGAATTGGGAAAGACTCCAATTAATTAAGTAATCAATTATGTGCAACGTGGTATATATTTATTAGAACTTACGCAACCAACTTATTTGGTGTATGTGGTCCATTGGTACCATTAGCTCGAAAACCAATGGGGGTCTTAATTAAATATATACATATTAAAACCTAGATTGATTATTAATAGGTTATTGAATTAGTTTGCATGTGGCTACATGTTTACATAATTAATTGTTAAGTTATGTGTATTATTATTTAGTTGTTTTATTTTAAAATTACTTGTTTTTTTGTTTAATTGTTCGACATGTTTTAAGCAAAAAAGGGTATTTTTTCAATAAAATTAAACGGACTAAATAATGGTGCAACAAAGGTAATAAATTATGAATCCGGCAAAATCTTATGTGCCGATAGTGGTTCGCTTCGCACGGTAATTTGCTCCCAGGCGAGACTAGCAAGATTATACTTTATTACATAATTTTTAAGACTAAAGTCATAAACTTTTGATTGATTGTTCAGTTTTGTACCAATAGTTTGAATGACTCACCCAGTTGTGACAAACTATAAGAGGGGTATAAGGAGGCTTGACATTAAATTGTCATCCGAAAGAGACGCGTTTTTAATTAGCCTTCGGGTGGACGTTTGTCTCTCCGCTCCTTTGCGCGTCAAATTGGAGCTACCAAGTAAGACTATTTTTATGTACAAAATCAACTTAAGGGTGAATTGACCTCAATTCCACGGGCCACTTTTGTGGTAATTATCCGAATAACTTAAGTCTTTTGACTCATGCAGTAGTAGGATATAGTGGACGATAATTGGAGGTAATTCTTTAATTGGTGAACCCAATACCTCAATTAAAACTTTGTTGATTGAAATCTTAGCTTAAAAATTGGTAAAAAGGTTTTGAAAAATATTGTGATACGAAGATGTATGCATGCTTCTTCGTGCATATTTTGATTGTTACATCAAAATTTATTACCTTTTAAAATTAAGTCAATGTCATCTAGTTAAAGAACACTTGAAGTTGTTATTTAGTCATGTGAGAGCTTGGACTAAATTTCAATGGAAAGGTAAATTGCATGCTCTCATTGCTAGCAGATCAACTGATGTGATGGGATTATGGTGATTTGCAATTTTTTAATTAGAGGACTTAAATTGAGATAAGTGAGAGCTTGAACTCAAGGCATAAGATGGGGATAAAACATGCTTATATTGAAAATTGTTTGCCAATATAAATCCCATTGAACTAGGAATTGAAAAATTGTTTGCCAATTATTGTACGACAGATTACCTTATTATATACTTTCATTACTAGCAGATCAACTGATGTAATGAAACTATGATAATTTAGATCCTAATTTTCACGAAAGTACTATGGTTATATGAATATTTCCTTGGGTATTTTATTTTCTTGAAAAATTGTATTATCGAAAATACTAATTTGAAGTTTCTTTATCTGTAGAATGGCAAAACAATAACACCACAATGAGTTCTGCGTTCAAATCCTTTTTTGAACGGGAAAAATTAAATGGCACACAGAATTCCAATGATTGGTTTCGTTCTCTGAGGATTGTCCTGCGAGTTCTTGACCAACTTGACTATCTGACCAAGCCTTGTTCTGCTGAACCACCTGCAACTGCTACTGATGAAGTAAAAGCAGCGTGGAAAACTGAGTATAAGACGCATAATGATGTGGCTTGTTTAATGTTGGGGGCGATGACACCTGCTCTTCAAAAGCAGTTTGAGAATTACTTCCCAATGGACATGATAAACGAACTCAGGAAGATGTTTGAAAAAACAACTAATGTTGAGGTCTATGAATTAATGGAGTCTCTACATGGTTGCAAACAGGCAGAAGGTGAACCCGTTGGTGCTCATGTATTGAAAATGAAAGGTTACATGGATCAATTACAAGCACTGGGCAAAGTCTATAAACAGGACATTGCCATCAACTTAATCAATAGATCCCTGACAAAGGAATTTAGTGGTTTTGTTCGTGACTTCAATATGCATTGCGTGGGGAAGACAATTTCTGATTTGCACGCATTGCTTATTGATTACGAGAAGGGTTTACCACCAAGGACTTCTCCTACGCCCCAGGTACTTGCTATTCAAAGGGGTAGGATTAACAAGCCAAGTACGAGTAAGAAGGGTAAGGGTAAGGCTGATAAGGGTAAGCAAGTTATGGCTTATCAACCTCCACCCCCACCCAAGAAAAACCCTCCTAAGCAGAAGGAGTATCCTAAGAAGGATCAGGCTTGCCACTACTGTCATGTAGTGGGTCACTGGAAGAGGAACTGCCCTCTTTACATCCAAGAGTTGCGGGAGAGTAAGAACAAGAAGACTGGGCACTCGGGCGCCAGCACTTCAGGTAACTTACTCATGATTGAATTATTTACTGTAAATCATAAAATTAATTCCTGGGTATATGATACTGGATGCGGTATTCACATTTGTAATACGCTGCAGAGATTTAGAGTGGAGAGGAAGCTTGCCTATGGGGAGCAATATCTGCATGTGGGAAATGGAGCACCTGCGGCTGTTGAAGCCATAGGAGTGTTTAATTTAGTTTTGCCTTCGGGCTTAGTACTGTTATTAAACAATTTTCATTATACACCTTCAATTGTTAGGGGTGTAGTTTCCTTCTCATGTTTATTGGATCTTGGTTTTAATCACATTATCAGTAGCAATGGAATTTCAGTTTCTTTAAATAATGTTTTTTATTTTAATGCTATTGCTGTTAATGGTGTGTTTGAAATTGATATGAATGATAATATGTCCAATAATAATTCAATGTATAGCATTAGTAAGAGAATTAAGTCTGACTTGAATTCTTCTTACCTTTGGCACTGTAGACTTGCCCATATAGGCAAGACTCGCATGAAAAAGCTGCAACATGATGGGCTTTTGAAAAGTACCAATGATGAATCATATGATAAATGTGAGTCTTATATATCTGGGAAGATGACGAAGAAACCTTTTCATAGTAATATGGAAAGGGCTTCTGATCTACTTGGTTTAATACATATTGATGTGTGCGGACCACTTAGACATGTGTCAAGGAAATGTCCTAGCTACTTCTTAACCTTTACTGATGATTTCAGCCGTTATTGTTATGTTTATTTACTTAAACATAAACATGAGGTGTTTGAAACATTTAAGGTTTTTAAAGCAGAAGTAGAATTGCAACTAGGAAAGAAGATTAAAGCTCTTCGATCCGATAGAGGCGGTGAATATTTAAGCCAAGAGTTTAAAGATTATTTAGCTGAGAACGGAATTGTCCAGAATCTCACATCTCCATATACACCACAACAAAATGATGTATCTGAGAGAAGGAATCGTACATTGTTAGATATGGCACGATAAATGTTTAATCTTACAACTTTTCCTTTATCATTTTGGGATTATGCCTTAGAATCTGCGGTTCGTATTTTGAATATGGTTCCCACTAAGAAGGTTGATAAGACACCATATGAAATATGGAATGGAAAGGTTCCGAACTTGTCTTATTTAAAGGTCTGGGGTTGCGAGGCGTATATAAGACGTGACTCAGCAGATAAACTCCAACAGAGATCTGTAAAGTGTATCTTTGTAGGATACCCAAAGGAAACGATGGGTTACTACTTTTACTATCCTCCTGAAAACAAAGTGATTGTTGCAAGATATGGAGAATTTTTAGAAAAGGAACTTATATCTTAAGAATTCAGTGGGAGAGTTTGTGATCTGGAAGATGATCATATAGATACATTACCTTCTGAAAACACTAGCTCACTTCCTGTGGAACCGGATAGTCTAGGTCCTCCACCTGAAGTTGAAATTGTTCCCATTCGCAAGTCTTCAAGACATGTGAAAGCGCCTGAACGTCTATGTCTTAACATAGAAGTTGAGGAAACTATATTAGGGGATCTTAATGAACCTGCTAATTATAGGGCTGCCATTGAGAGTCCTGAAAAGGAAAAATGGGTAGTTGCTATGAATGGGGAAATACAATCCATGAAAGATAATAATGTATGGATTGAAGTAGACCTTCCACCTAATGCCAAGGTAGTTGGGAGTAAGTGGCTTTTCAAGAAGAAAACTGACATGGATGGCAAGGTACACACCTATAAGGCCCATTTGGTAGCTAAAGGCTTTACTCAAACATATGGTGTTGACTACGAGGAGACCTTTGTTAATACAAATATCGTCCCAAAAACGTTATTTATATTTTATGATATATACTTAGTTTTGTTAATGACAAATACAAGTTATATCTTTTAGCAAATCATAAATACAAGTTAAAGTCTTTTTAGAACACATTTACATTTCACAAGATCACTAGAATTTACATTTTATACATTTACATGTTTATTTCCTAAAATGAAAACTTTATTAGTTAAATATTAGGATGACATCATGGCATGCATCATGTACACAATCTTGGTAAGATTTTGTGATATTTTGTTTAGATCTTCAAGCCAAAGAGTTGACATTTGAAGATATGGAAAGATATGGCAAGATTTGGAAATCTATTAGCTGTCCTGCACTGGCGGATCCAAGTGCATACAAGGACGGATCCAAAGTTTGGGATCCGCCGGATCCGCTAGCTGTTCACTCAGTTTGCCTATAAATAGCAAGCTGATCATTTGGACAATTCATCACTCATATAGCTTAAATACATACTCATTCATTTACTAACCCATATCATTCATTCATTTGATCTTTCCTTTTGTAGCAAAGGGATCAAACATACAAGGATCAACGTTCTGTCGTTATCCGTCTAGTTTAGTCACTGTGTGATCTTGTACTAGTTTGCATATCATTGTTTGTATCATTTACATCAGTAGAGTGAGGTTAGTGTTTTAGTCCTTAAAACACAAAGAGTGTTGGGAGTGGTTGTACCCTTGTAAAGAACCAAACGGGAGTGGTTGTACCCTTGTAAAGAACTCGGTGTTTAGCTTAGTACCGGAAAAAGAAGTAAGCGACGTGTAAAGGTTTTCTCCACTTAGAAGGGAGTTTGTTTCTTAGTGAAAGATAACTCTCGAGTTAGAGGCTCGAGGAGTGGAGTAGGGCAAGGAAGAGAGTCCTTGTAGCCGAACCACTATAAACATCAGTGTTGTGTGGTTTGATCTTTCCTCTCTTTACTTTTCACATATATTGTGTGATTATTTGTTTGTGTATAATTTCCTTGAAATCACATTAAGTAACAAAGCGAATCAATTTTTAAAACGGTAAAACTATTCAACACCCCTTCTAGTTTTCCACAATTGGTACCAGAGCGGTGTTACTCAAGATTTTCAAAATATATTGTATTTTAAAAACTTGAAACGATCAATGGATTTTGAAAACTTTAAAGAAGGGCAATCTATGCAAAGACCACCACTATTTGAATCAAATTGTTTCATATATTGGAAAAATCGCTTTGAGACATATGTGAAGTCAAAGGACATAGATCTGTGGTATATTATTGTAGAGGGTGACTATAAGCCCATTAGTAATGATATTTCAGGTGGTCGGGATATAGGTACTTCTTTTATTCGTCACAGTGATGAGCAAAAGAAGTTGATTGCCAAAAATAATGAAGCCAAAATGATGCTTTACAATTCTTTACCTAAGAAAGAATATGAAAGAGTTTTTATGTGTAAAACGGCTAAGGATATTTGGCAATCACTAATTATTACTCATCAAGGGAACTCACAAGTCAAAGATAACAAAATTGATCTTCTTGTTCAACAATATGAACAATTTGTTATCTCTGAAGATGAGACCATTGATAGTGCGTTTGCTAGGTTTAATACTATTATAACATCTCTTAAAGCACTTGATGAATCATTTTCTAGTAAGAATTTTGTCAGGAAATTTCTAAGAGCACTCCACCCAAAGTGGAGAGCAATGGTGACAGCTATTGAAGAATCTAAGGATCTTTCAAGCATGACACTGGACGAGCTCATAGGAAACCTCAAAGTTCACAAAATGGTGATGGAAAAGGACTCAGAAATAGTTACAGGCAAGAAGGAGAAAATGAAATCCATTGCCTTGAAAGCTAGAGTTGAGTCAAGTGATGAAGAGTCTTGTTCTAGTAGCGAAGACGAAGAATATGCCATGGCGGTAAGAGATTTCAAGAAATTCTTCAGGAGACGAGAAAAGTTCGTCAGACCACCTCGTGAAGAAAAGAAATCCGTCCGAAAACTTGCATAAACATAATTTTCATGCATCAAAAGGAGTCGAGATAACCGCACCTCCACATTGTCCCCATGTAGGCACACACTAGACCTTTATACATATCTTCGATAATTTTAACTAAACTATATATAGTTTTCGTGTCTAGGATAACTATGCCTCCCGCAACCAACTACGATCACAAAAAGACCATCCATTACCTTCCCAAACACCACAAAACCAAGGGTCTTACCGACGCCCAAGTCAATATATTCAAAGCCTTAGAAAACCGATACGTCCATGAGGGTAGGGTTGTAGATTCCTCTTTCTATGATGGTACCAATCTCCGCGAGCAATTAGCCGCAATTCATTTCAATGGCCTCCTAGATATTGATGAGCCTATCATTCCTAGGTTCATTCTTGAGTTCTATTGGTATGTGTGAAAACACATACCTTTTCTTGACCAAATTAAGACCAAAACGACAAAAAAACTAACCTAAATGCCAAAGATATTTGTGTTTTTGTGTTTATGTTTATGTAAGCAACGAATATTTAAGAAAAGGACAAAAATTAATGAAAAACGGCAAACACCGGGCACGAGATTTGGAAGAGTTTAAAAAGCCGAAGCCGGGGAAGGAATTTCAAGTTTGGATCACAATTAAGCTTAATATTGCAAGAACCGTCCTTGGATTATTTCTAATTTACAAAATCAGTTCTTGAACAAATTTCAGCAATTGGCAGAAATGGTCCTCCAAAGTTTAAACTAAATACAAATTTAATCCCAAACCCATATAATAAATAAACAAACCCACTCCATTAAATACCCAACCCAATTAAACCCACCAGTCCACATTTAGCCCACTTCCCATTTTTAATAAAACCCGGATCCCATTTACCCAGTCAAACCCGACCCATAAAGTCAAAATCAGTAAACAATAAAAAACCCTTAACCCGCCATTTTTACTATTCACTCTCCCCTTCCCCATTTACCCTGCAACCCTCAAATTTACCGTACAATTAAAAGTCCTTCTAGAACATCTGACAAGGACTGACCAAGGGAATGCCACGCTGGCCAAAGGGAGCACTGTGATTGGAGGATACACCTCATCATTTGATCCGAGGGCTGTGATGATTGCTTATGATTGAAGCATAATTGAAGGGTCAAGATCGAGGGTCCAGAAGCTTCAAGGAAACCCTAGGATGCACTCAGCTCGCCTATAAATAGACTCCTCCTCTCACCAGAAAGAAGTTAGTTAATCTAGGAGAAGGAATAGTATAGTATAGGAGTGGTGTAATTTAGCTTAAAGCTTTAGCTTATTGTAATGGTCTTCTCAGCTTTCCAGAATTGTATGTACTTTAAGTTTTAATGGTATTGTAAGTTTTTCATTTAATTTCCATTTCAGTCAAACTGTTTATTGCTTATATATGTGCCATTTCATTGCTGATTCTGCTTGTTTGTTCTTATTAGTTGTAGTTAAGTCACTTTGATATTAATTTGGTAAGATTGAATTAGTTTGAATTAGATTTATGTTTAAAAACTATAAAAAAGCCAAAAACAGTTAGTTTAGTGCTTAGCTTAATTAGTGCTTATTATGATTTGAATAGTTGTTTAATATAGTTAATTAAGTTAGTTATCAGAGTACTTTAGATTCATAGCTTGTTTTGGTTTATTTCTGGTCTTAAAATAAAAAACAACCTAGACTTAAAGTGGTGTTTGGTTTAAGGGACAAAACGGGTCAACTTGGGTCTCCACTGTTCATATGCATTTGAGCCAAGTTGAATTTGTTTTGTTTGACTCATTTCAGCTGTTAGTTGCTTGAGTTGAGCTTATCTCTGTGGTTTTGTTAAATTTAAGTTGGTAGCTCTAGTTTAAGGATCATTAATGCTATAACTGGCTTTTTATTGAGATAATAGTAATTAGGGCTTTTGCTAAAAAATTTATGTTCAAATTAAGAGTTTAAAATAGATTGTAGTTGTTTAGTGCCATTACCTTAAGTGATGCATAGCTTTAGTCTCATTCCAGTTAACTTGCTACCTTAGAACACCATAACTGTCTGCATCAGCATATCTGTCCCAACCTTGCTTTTCCCTTGCTAATTTTTTAATTATCTCCTAGTCATCAGTATCTGATTTTTGTTCCATAGGTAGTTAGCATTGTAAGATTTAACTGTTTGAGCTTGTTGTGGAATTTAGAGCTCATTTGAGAGCTTATTTTAGGTCTGCAAATAAGCCTCAGCAGGCCTATTATGCCCTGCATCAGCCTGCACCTTCCCAACAAGCTCTCCTAATCAGCAGCTTTTATAAGCCCATGTAAGCTCTAATTAAGCTCAGCTTGCCTCTACTTGTTCCTTGGTAGCTTGTTCTTTCAATTTTGCTGTTTTGGTATATTAGCTTATTGATTAGAATGCCTTTTAGATAGCCCTAAACTGCCTCAGTCAACTTATTTCTCCCCTGCACACATCAGTAGATTTAGCCTATTAGATTTTAATTTAGGGCTTATTTGATTAGAATAGTTGCTTATTCTGATTTTACTTCTTATTAAAGTGATTAGTATAGTTTAATCTAGTCTCATTTTAAACTATTGTAGCTTATTTATACTTTAGACTTGAGGCCTTTTGGCTTATTGCTCTACCTTTAGTATCTCTTGCCATTTGCCTACTTTCTGTCCTATTTTAGCTTATTATTAAGCTTATTGTCAAGTTTCAGAAAAGCTGTCTTGTTAAAATTACTTAATTTCATAAGCTTAATCAGTTTTTTTTTTTTTTTTTTTTTTTTTTTTTTTTTTTAAAGAAAGAAAAAAAAAATAAAGTTTCAAAAATGCCAAGACCAGGTTCGAACCCTGGTCTCTGGACTCATACACCAACACCTCAACCAGTCGCCCTTGGGTCTTTTTCAATATATAGTTGCAAAATTTAATACTTAACCCCTCTTTTGCTTATTTAGTTTATTTAGTCATTTTTAATTATTAACAGCTTATTCTAATAAGTTGTTCGATCCCACTTATTTTTCTTATTTTTTAATTACTTTAAAGTATTTTCCCAAAAAGTTTCAGATTTTTCTCATTAGTTTTACTATTTTTAATCATTTAATTAGTTAAAAATAGTTTTTAAATCATATTAAATTAAATATTAATCAAAAAATATAATTCTTTTTTCTAAAATTTTCTTTTACTGAAGAGGACTTAGGAAAATTAATTTTGCATCCCTAGGGCTATTATTTCATAGACTTTACATTTTAGGCTCGGGTTTTCCTGGTTTAGATTCGTGATTAGTTTTTCCTTGCGTTTTTGGCCTTAAGCACTTTAGATTAATCTTTGCCTTAGTTAATTAATTGTTTTTAGTCTATATTTCACTATTTTTAGTTTAAAACCCAATATCTCACTTTTATTCACCATTCACTTCACGATTCACGATCCCGAAATCACAAATTCCATTCACACCTTCGTCGGGACAACGAACTCGGGGTTTTCACATTATTTCCCCTTTGTGATTCCCTTTTGAGATATAAATTGTATAAAAAACCAAATTTTTGGCGCCGCTGCCGGGGATGGTTGAAGTGAATTCGTGATTCCGTGTGTCGATTCGTGTTTTGAAGACCCTTCCTCGTGGAGTTATCGTTTTCATTTGTAAACATTTTCTTATTATAAAATCCCAAAAAGATTTTCTTCTCCAAATTATTTTTCCTTTTTCTTTTGTGATTTTCAATGTTTCTAAAATTTAAAAATCCAAAAATATTCTTCTTGATCCTCTTATTCGTTTAATTCTTATCTCCTTATCCCTCTATTCGTTTAATTCTTCTTCTTTATGTCTTAATCTTATCATTATTCTTGTGAATGGTGTGGAGGTCCTCATAATGGTGGGAATTGTCCTAGTTGTAGCATGGTGGTATCAGGAAACGGGTTTGTCTATGACCAAAATCCTTATTCTAACCATGAAACAACCGACTTTTTCAACCAGCCCCCACAACACCAGATGGAGACATACTCGTGTGAGTCTTGTGGAGGTAGTCCTCACCCGGGTTTTGATTGTCAAACAGGGAACATGTTTGTCTATGAGCAAGTTCCATGTAATCAAAACTTCGGTTATGACCATTATCCATACAATTCACCGAATCAGTCACATCAATCATATTGTTGTGAGTACTGTGGAGGTCCACATTATAACTCTGATTGTCAAACGAGGAACCCGCTTGTCTATGAGCGTGGGCCTTGTCACAATTATGACTATTCCTATCATGACCAACCTCCACAGTACCAAATGAACCAAACTCTACCTCAGCCACTTCCTCAAGAAATTCTCCATGATTTTCTTGAGATAACAAAAGATTTTAAGGCTTTGGTTATTAAACTTGCCCAAGAAGATCCTCATCAGAAAACTTATGGCGAACTTCTAGCTGAAGAACAAGCAGCTAGAGTAAGTTCCCAGTATCGTCAAACTTTCGTTTACGATGACGATGATGATGAGGAATCTATTCAACTTGGGAAGTTTTATAATACTTCATCAACTGCTATCACAACCGCCGAAAAGCAGGAAGATAAAAGAAGTATGGAAGAATTATTAGTAGAAGAGCGGAGCTTTATATGCTAAACATAAGGTCGATGACGTTTATGACGAGGAGTATGCCACTGAAGATCTTCAAATTTCAGAAAAACCTCTGAGTGGCAATCCCACTCCGTCTTCAGATCCTATCCTTTCCGACTCTTCCCCTTCCCTCACTCTAATTAAGGGAGGTGATCCTATCTTGGAAGAGATCGATGCTCGCCTCATAGAAGATTCAATTTCTCCGGATATTGATGATTCTTATCTTGATCCGGAGGGAGATATTCGTTTACTTGAGAAATTATTGAACAATGAACCATCACTTTCTCTCCCTCCGAAGGAAGTTGAAATCAATCCTTCAAAAGAATTTGATGAGCTTGCTTTCGAAACATTCAACACGACTATCACCAATCGTCTATTTGATTTCGGATCTGACTTTACTCTCATTTCAGATAACCCACTATTTGATAGTCAGATGGAGGAGAGTGATGAGTCCGTAATGGAATCCGAGCTCACAGATTTACATCATATGATTGATTCTCTTCACGAGGAATTCTCCGGTGAACTCACTCGTATCATATCTCCTCCAGAATATGATTACTTTAATTTTGAGGATGATCCTGACCCGGGAGGAGATGTACTCTATCATGAGAGTTTGCTTATCAATAACATCACCCCAACCCTCCCTCCCGTGGTTCTTATTGATGGTAACCATAAGAGCTTCAATGATGATATACAAGATCAGAAAAATGGTAATTTTGAGGATGAAGAATGGATCCTCAGTGTGATAAAGATTTTCTTTTCCACATGTTCCCCCAAGAACAAATAAATTCGGGGCGAGTCAAGCTACGCGAATCGATAAAAAACAAGCGCTTCGTGGGAGGCACCCCATGCTTATCCTTCTATTTCTATCTATTTTCTAATAAGTGACGTGAGGAGGGCTACCTTTTCCATTTTTCGTGTTTCGTTGTTTTTTGTGATATGTCCAGGATTTGCCCGAATAATGAAGACTCTCGTGCTCGTGGTTTGCTTCTCTCCACTCGAGTTTCATCATTCGTTGCTCATTTGATATCCTAAATCATATCGTTTAACGTTTATCTTTGGCATAATTAATAAACGGCCTTAGATTTATGTAGGAGAACCCTTACCTTTAAGACATTGGGGACAATGTCTCGTTTTAGTCTGGGGGGGTCATCTTTCAATTTTATTTTTGCCTTGCATTTTTTGCCTTGTACTCATGCAACCCCGTTTTTCCTCCAAAAAATGAAAAAAATCCAAAAAAATGAGAAAATTTAAAAAATTTTTGCAAAAATATAATAAGTGTTTTGACATTTTGTTGACTTTCCGCTGGTGAGAGTAGGAATAAAATTCTGACTTGATCGGGCGTGTTGAGCCTTAGCTTGTCCCCTTAACCTTTCTTGGCTAAGCATTCACGGATCTTATTATTTAAGATTTTAAATTTGCGAAGAACGAGAAATGATAGAGTTAATTTAGAAGTTAGATGCTAAGCGTGGAGTAGTTGGTTCTCTTTAAGAGCTCATCGAAGTTACTTGTGGCCTTTTGCTCCCACAAAATTGTTTCACCATATATAACTGTAAGAATAATTAAAGATGTTAGGTTTTGCCGATGATTAGTTCTTGGTCTTCTTAAAAGAATCCTTGCTTTAAAAATTGGGTACACATCAAGGTTACTTAATAAATACGTTTAATAATAATAAGTTAAGTGCTCTAAGCTACGGATTCGAGATCGGGCCTTGGATCCTTATTTTCGGAAGGCGTTTAGGTCTTGGCTACCCTCTTGCACCGGCCCTTGGACCTCTAGTTCAGGAATGTGTGAGGTCTTGGTCTAACCACCTTGGATCCTCATTTCAGGAATGTCTAGAGTCTTGGAACACTCCGTTGTAACGGCCCTTGGATCTTTTATTCCGGAAGGTGTAAGGTCTTGGAACTAAACCGTAAAGCTCCGTCGTTTAGGGTACGCAAGTGAAAATTTAGTCAAAAAAAAAAAAAAATAGATGAAAAATGAAGAAAAAAAATGGTGATGAATGAAAAAGAGAAAAATGCAAAAGTCAAAAATATAAATAAAAACCTTGATGTGGACCTCAATTTCAGAGCAACGGTTCTCGAGAGAAGATTGAAAACTATTTAGCATCTTAATTTAGTATCATTATCGGACTAAAAACGTATCGAAACGAGAAAATATGAAGCAATTCATTTCTCACCAAAAATAAAATAAATAGAGGCAAATTAGGAAAATGGAAGCAAGAGGTAATTACACAAGTAACTTCCATGGGTAGTGTTTCTATAACATTGCGTGAGGACACTGCAATATCTTAGTCTGGGGGATTTTGGTATGTGCTTAAACACATACCTTTATTTGACCAAAATCATACCAAAACAACCAAAAAACTAACTAAAATGCCAAAGATATTTGTGTTTTTGTGTTTGTGAATATGCAGGTACGCATATCGAAGAAAATGACAAAAAATCAATGAAAAAGGGCAAAAACCGAGCACGAGATTTGGAAAGAGATCAAAAGCCGAGGCCGGGGAAGATTTTATCAAGACTGGATCATATTTATGCTCATAATGTCAAAATCAATCCTTGAAGAATCAAAGAATTACAAGAATGGCCCTTTGGATCAACTTTAAAGAATGGCAGAATTAGTCCCTGAAGTTTCAGAATTAACATATTTGGTCCTTGTCATTTTAACCTTAACCTATACTTAAACCAAAAACTTTTTGTTATTATAAAACCCAATCCAACCTTTATCCAAGCCCAACAAACACCCAAAGCCCACTCCCATTTTTATCCAACCCGGATCCTAACCCATTTCCCACAACCCAACCCGGTCAAACAAGAAATAAATACCAGTCTATCCCCTTAACCCAAACCCGCCATTTCAACCATGGTTTACTATTCACCCTTCCCCTCCAAATTACCCTTCTCCCAGTCAAATTTACCCCGTACACTTATGAGGTTCTAGAAGATATCTCAGACATGTGCTGACAAGAGGAATGACAGCGTGGACAAAAGAAGCAATTCCATTGGCTGTGCCACATCACCCAATGAATCAAGGGCTATGGATTGTTGATTGGAGGCCAAGGATTGATCAAGGGTCGATATTAGAGCATCTTGAAGCTTCCAAGGGAAACCCTAGCTCCTCAGCAGGCTATAAATAGTCCCTCCTCTCACAAATTCAAGGCTGTTAGATAGTTAGTTAGATTTTTAGGGTTAGTATTTAGGAGTAGTGTAATTTAGTATAATCTTTAGTGTAATCTATCCCTCTTTAGTTGTAATTTCATATTAAGCTTTGTAATTTGATTTCAGTTAATGATATGCAAGTTTTTCTCTTTTATTTACTTGGTCAACGAAAGTCAAACTGCTTTATTACTGCTTATTTATGTCATTTAAGAGCTTATTTCATTTTTCTCAACTTATTTATGATCCATATTGTTACTTGATAGCAATTGGATAAGTTGTGTTTGCCTATTTTAGTTTTAATACTTAAAATTTCAAAACAGTCTGGTGATAAGTAGCAGTTAGGAGTGTTTGGTTTAAGCTTATTTTGAGTCAAAAACATCAGTTACTGTTCATCTGTACTATGGTAATGTTTGATCTTTCTTATAGTAAGATAGATTAGCTGATTTGAGGATACTTTGAGTTGTTTTATAGGTTTTCATAGATTTAAGAGAGAAATTATAAATTTGAGGATGAAATACTGTTTTATGTGGTTCATTATAGAGATGAGTTTTTTAGAACTTGAATTTGCAATATATGAGCTTCTTTTAGTGTGACTATGTCATTTGAGTTGGATTG
Organism: Artemisia tridentata subsp. tridentata; assembly: GCA_021014915.2. Classification (NCBI taxonomy): domain Eukaryota; kingdom Viridiplantae; phylum Streptophyta; class Magnoliopsida; order Asterales; family Asteraceae; genus Artemisia; species Artemisia tridentata. Next base: position 334,413,000 of record CP139503.1, on the reverse strand, counting down.
TTGAGTTTTCCATTAGGACAATATTAAGTTTGTTCCTATAACAGTTTTAAGTCTGCGTCAGTAGGATAAAATACCCATATCAGCTTATTTTTGTTAATTTTAATTTGTTCATTTTCTGTTGAAATAAGCTAGGAATTAATACAGATCATCTTTGGAAGCTAGTATAGTTATTACCCATCTTTCTGAATTTTCATATCAGCTTTTTCATAGTTTTTTTATGGCCTGCAAGTACCTCAGTACCCACTTTTTTACCCTGCATCAGTTAGTGTAAGTCCCACTAGCCCTTTTTCTCAGCTTAATTTTTGCTTATTTATCTGACCTTATTGTCTGGGATTTGGTTTTTGGGTAGTTCATACTATAGAATTTTCATATTTTGGCTTTTCATAGATGTAACAGCTTTTTAGTAGCTTATTTATGCCAGCAAGTTTCCCCCATTTGGACTGCACATGTCTGCAACCTTAGCAGACCTTCAGTCTATTTTTTTTAGCTTATTTAGCTTAATCTCAGTACTTATTTGCCTTCCTAGTTAGCTTATTCTGATGCCCTTGTTTCAAGTAGATTAGCCTAGGATTGATTCAGCTTATTTAGTCATTTCCTCTAGCCTATAGCTTCTTTATAGCTTTTTAGAATTTCAATTTTTCCTTTCAAGTTTGTTTTTGTCAAAACTGTCTAATCCTGCTTTCTCAGCTTATTCTAGGTTTTGATAAAAAGTTGTTTTTAGTAAAAATGCTTACTTTCTTATGGTTTTTAAGCTTTTGAAAAGAAAAAGTAAAAAAACAAAAAAAAATAGATTTAGCAAAAAGACTGAGATCAGGTTTGAACCCTGGACCTCAGACCTTCCCATGCCTCAACAACACAAACACAAACCATCTCTGCCCTTGGGTCTTCTCTGCCCAAGGGATAGGCTTTAAATCTTTTGTACAGTTTGTTCTTTCTTTGCCTTATTAGCTTATTTCTGCTCTTAACTGCGTATTACTTCTGGACTTTTCCATCAAATTATTTTTCTTTTGTTCCTCTTTACCTTAGTTAGTTTTTATAAAAAATTTAGATTTTTCCTTAATCATTTAGTATTTTTAATAATTTAATTAGTTAAAAATAGTTTTTAATTGATAATAAATTAAATATTAATCAGAAAAATATAATTCTTTTTCTCAAAATTTTCTTTTATAATTTAGAACTTAGGAAAAATATAATTCAGTACCTAGGGTTAGTATTCCATAGATTTCCTTTTTAAGCTCGAGATTAGCCCGGGTTTTATGCGTTTTAGGTTTTCTTTTGCGTTTCTAATTACGTTGCCTTAGAATAGCATTTTCCCTTGCATTATTAATTGTTTCTAGTTAATATTTCATTATCTTAGTTTATAAATCCTATCACTCACTTTTATTCACCATTTACAATACGTTTCACGATCCCGAAATCACATATTCCATTCACACCTTCATCGGGACAACGAACTTCGGGTTTTCACATTATTTCCCTTTTGTGAATTCCTTTTGAGATATAAATTGTTTGACAAATCATCTATGCAACAATAGGTCTTAGTTCAAGCGACAATGATCTAATGAGTATTCACTTTAGTATCAATGGAACCTTGTTCAATATTCCCTTAGATCAATTTGGTAAGGTCTTAGGAGTTCCAAATTATGGAACATGTGTCTACTCCGATAAGTGGTCATTAACAATCTTAGAGTCTAACCTTGAGAGAACGGCACCATATGCCACACCTTTGACGGCCAAAGAAACCATTAGGGAACATCTCTTCAATCCTAGAAACAATACTACTAGGACACACCGAGGCAAACAAGTAGCTAGAGATCCATTTGCTATGGAGCTAAATGAACTTAGGCCCGAGTTTAGGAAGCTAGAAGATGTTTTGAGAGCTAATGTCATTAGCATGGTAGGGAATCGTGATCATATCAATGCATGTCTTTGTTACATGATGTGGAGAGGATTCAAACACTTGGGATGTGAATCTTAGTAACGTGTTTGAGAGATATTTATGTATGAATGTGTTTAGCATGCGGAATCTACTACAACACACTTAAAAGAACACAAAGGTGGTGAGTTATGTAAACGTGAGTATGGAATGAACAAGGAACACAACTTTAGTTAACACAAAACGATTCAATATTATTGATGAAATAATACGGATGATCTAAATATCACCGGGATTACAAAGTAATCTTGAATCTTAGATTGTAAAAGGATTTGTGAGTTGAGTAACTAAGTTACTTGAGAGATAGTTCGGTTTTGGTTAATAGTTGGAAAGATGCATGCATGAAGTGGTGACTTAGGAAACCTTTTATACGATAAGGTACCCTAATTACAAGTTGTCAAGTGGTTGAATATAATACTTTACTTTGACTATTCTAGCCTACAATTAAATACAACTACCAATGTACAGCTCTGTAATATTCTTCTGTGAACCACAGAAGACTAAACGACTTCTACATAACGTATAACAATGTACAAAGACTAATAATTCCACTAAATATCTATTACAAAATATCTAACAACTTGACATAATGCTTGGCAGGATCTTTATCAACTAGCAGTACCTTCTACCCAGAAGGTACTGTTAGTACATCTTCATACTCTTCAAAATCAACTAGCAGGCTCTTTGACATCTTTGGCAGGCTCTTTGACTTGAACATTTTATTCCCAACAATCCTCCCCTAAACTTGTTATTTCCATTAAAATACACAAGTTTCTGATGAATAAAATACATACCTTGAGGATTTGAGGGAACTCTTCCAAAAACCTTCACTCTCTGTTCTTCCTTTTTCTTTCACATTGCTCAAATATGCTCCTCAGCAAACTTTGAACAATTTCTGAATTCTCTTCATCTTTGTCACATCTTAATCTCTTGGAGATCATGGTTTTAAGCACTTCATAACTAAGTGGATACTCTTTCTCAGCCAACATGAATAGTTCTATCCCACTTTGTGTGTAAAGATGATGAATATTGCTAAGGCTTAGAAATTCCCATGTTGTTGAAAGATCATAATAGGGAAATTTCCAATGAACATCTTTGGGATCAGGATCAAACATCCTATTGAATTCTACCCATAGTTCCTGTTCCTTAACATCAGTACTAGAATTTGTGTCTAGCCTAATTTGCACTAGATTCCACAATTCTTCCAAGTCTGCTCTGTCACATGCTCTAACTAGATTTTCAAAATTCTTAAAGATAGCAGACTGACCCCCAACCCTTATTATTTTCCATGACTTTCCTAATCTATCATGGTTGATCTCCCAATCAATAATAGGGCATCTACAGCTAATTGGATCAGCATGTATGATAGTTGGCAAAGTAATTAACATCTTACTTACTTGCTCTGAGTCCAATTTTGCTACTTCTTTCTTCTGAGCATCTTTCTTCTTTATTGAGGGCTTTGCATCAGATGGAACTTTGTAGTAAAGACTTTTGTAGGCTTGAAGATACAAGTAGTAGATTTCATCATTAGATTTCTTCTTCAGTTGATAATCAGTCCAATTTGCTTGACCTTTTAGAAATCTCTTCATAAAAGTCACTTGATCTTTCCATGATTTGCCCACCTTAAAACCACTTTTCTCACTTTCTTTCATCTTTTCAAAAATGTCAGCCAGAGCTGCTTCTTTATACTTCTTGTTGATAAAAGATTCAAGCTCTGCTGTTTTCTCATCAGAATTGAGATTCTTGTCATTTACTATTATTGATGCTTGGCCTTTCACAATTGGATCATTAGCAATAATCCATTGCATCTGTGCATCAAAAGTTTCTTGAGCAATTTGAGTATCAAGAAGAGTCTGAGCAGCATCTTTATGCTCTTTCATTTCTGTAAGCATTCTTGAAGCTTCAAATGCTTTCAGTTCTTCTTCATGAACTCTTTTGGCCTCTTCTTCTCCTAAAGCCATCTGAATTTGCTGTGTTCTTTTCAACTTCTTGGGCTTAGGCTCATCTTCAATCATAATGCTTTTGCCCTTATCCATTGGAGTTGGTTCTTGAGATGGAGCAGAAGATTGCTCATCAGCAACAAAAATCCTCCCTTGAACAAACAAATTCCCTTGAGGCTCTAAATCCCTCTTTCTCTTGTACACTTTCTCAGCAGACCCTTTGTACTCCATAGCCAATAGCCTCTCAATCCTAGCAGGCTCTTGTTCTGGCCCAGCAGGCTCTTGCCCTGCACCAGCAGGCTCTTCATCATAAACTTGAGTTCCTTCATGGAATTCAAATTGAGCCTCCTCTTCATCTTCAGAACTATCCATCCTCCCCTTTTTGGAAGAAGAACCTAACCTATCAGCATCTGATTTTGAGGAACCAGATAAAACAACCTTTGCAGATCTTTTACCCTTTAGCTTCTTCACCTCAACCTCCAATTTCTTTACCTTCTTGACTAATTTGGTGTTGATCTCAGAAAATTTCTTGTTTTGACTTTTAAGAGCATCTTCTAAGAGCTTCACCTTCTCTTTTAGTTCTTGCATTGTCTGAGGTGATTGGGGTGGTGATACATGATGTGATGATGTTGGTGGTGTTGCTGATGGTACTGGAGATGGTATTGGTGATGTTTGATGTGTTGGTGAGATGTAACCAGTTGAAGAACTAGATGATGGTGATTCAGCTGATGGTGTTGGTTCTTCTGGATGTTGTGGTAACATTTCATCAAATAGTGGTATTTCCTCCCCTCTGAAACCAATTCTCATGTTTGAAAATACTTTGTGAGAAAGTTTGGGTGTTTCATAAAGTGTGTGTGGGGGAAGCAACAAATGTTTTGATTTTGCAATGATAGATGAAATAAATCTTGGATACATCAAAAACTTTGTTTCACTATTCACATTTTTAGTCAATCCTTCAAAAATATGTTTGGAAAAATTGTATTTTTTTGTTTGTAGCCAAGCAGATGAGAGCAGAAGCCATGTTTCCACTGAATTGCTCCCAAGAGGTTTTCTTCTGGCTCAAACAATGAAGGATTGTGTGAATCAAAAATCTCCATTGTGGAGTAAGATGCTTCTTTAGAAAAGTGAGTTTTGTAGAAGTAGCATGATACCCCATTCCTTCTAAATTTTCAAAAATTTCAGTATCTGGCAACTGACTAATACCATCAGAATCATCCAAATGAAGATGTCTTCTTATGGATGACTCAGTAAGAGTCAAAAGTTTGCCATCCACTTTGGCCTTAATCCTTTGTTCCCCATTTTCAGAAGTTTTAATTTTAGCAGTTTGCCAAAATTGTAAAATTTGAGATTCATAAATAGTGGGATTGACTGGTAAAACAAACCTGATGTAGGAGTTATTTAAAAAGTCCACTACTTGATGAAATGAGGCATTATCCCCTGACTTTTCCAAAAAGGCTAATTGATTGTGACATTGGACAATGTTTAGAACAACTGTGGTATCCATAATGAAAATTTTGAATATGATGGTGGGATTTGTTGGTAGTACTGGTAGAAGATGAAAGGTGTATGTGAATTATGATAAGGACTGATGAAAGATGATTTGTGAGAATTACTTTTAACCGACAATAATAAAGATTATAATAAGTAAATGTAAAGGCGGTTAAAAAGATCTTTTATATGTGAAATATAATATAATATAATCATCAGTAATTTACATAACTATCCCAACTGCTAATTTTAACTACCAGGCCCAACGGCTAAAACTTTTTCTGACAGGCTCAACGGCTATCTAGCAGTACCATTTTACTCTAGCAGTACCAATTTTTGAACTACCAGTACCTTTGAAAGTTTTGTAAAAATCCCTTATAGTTTTTAGCAAACTACCAGCTATCAACGGATTTGAGTTGTCTTTACCAAAAGCCGTTTGCTTAAGGACTAGCTAACTATTTACAATTAAGTATGGTTAGTTAACAACCATATAGTTTTTGGTAAACTATCAACTATCAACGGATTTGATTTGTCTTTACCAAAAGCCGTTTGCTTATGGACTAGCCAGCTCTTAAGTTTGTAAAAACTTGGTGAACTGAATACCAAAAGCCATATTGGCCTAAAGATGGTGCAATTTCCTTGGATGGAGGAAATTAAAAAGGCAATGATGCTGTGTATCTTGGATAATTGGTTCAACAAGTGAAATCATCTATTAGCATGCCTTTGAGTTGAAACTTTCCTCAGTTTGATCTAGATAGAACTTTCTCCTTTAGGAATGATTCATCCCTTCTAGATATGTGATCTAATTCTATCTTTTTCAACCTCTGCATCATCTTGTATGCTCTTGTCTTTTTCTTTCATAAATTGGTTTTTCTTCCATTCTGGGCTAATATTTCCTCCCCTGAGATTGTTACCTCCCCTGAGATTAATATAAATTTTGTTTCCCCTTTTTGTTTGAAAGATCTCTTGTTTTGTTATCAACCTGAAATGTGTTAGTTGCAAACCAAAAGAACAAAGTGCAAAGCACTTGATCTATAGCATTTTAAACATTTAAGCATAAATATGAACAAAACATAGCCATTTTTTTTTATTATTATTTTTATTTATTTATTTATTTTTTATACTAGCAGGACCAATTATGAATTGACAGTACCTATTGACTAACTAGCAGTACCATGTTTAAAAGCCAATACCAGTTAATTTTATGTACAAAAACACATGTTTTTCAAAGATTTATCATTCCAATACCTCCTACAAGATATTTGAACCTACCTAAATCAAAAGCTTTAGTGAGAAGGTCTGCATAATTCTTTTCAGAATCAATTTTAACAACTTGAATTAACCTTTTCTCATTGCAATCCCTTATGAAATGGTGTCTGATTTCAATGTGTTTTGTTTTTGAGTGTTGAACTGGGTTTTTAATGATACATATAGTACTGCTATTGTCAATATAAATAATGGTGTTAAGAAAATTGTACCCATAGTCAAGCATTTGATTTTGGATCCAAAGAACTTGCCCACAACAACTTGCACCAGCAACATATTCTGCTTTAGTTGTAGAGTTGGCCACCATTGTTTGTTTCTTGCATTGCCAAGAGATGAGTCTGCAACCAAGAAATTGACATCCACCAGTTGTGGATTTTCTGTCTAGAGTTGCACCAACATAGTCACTATCCGAATAAGCCACCAATTCAAAAGATGATTCCCTTGGATACCAAAGACCCAACCTAGGTTGACCCTTGAGATATCTAAAGATTCTTTTGACTGCTGTGAGATGAGAGATTTTGGGATGTATTTGAAACCTTGCACATACACATACTGAGAACATGATATCTGGTCTTGATGATGTAAGGTACATCAAAGACCCAATCATTGATCTATAATTATGCAAATCCATATCTTCTCCTTCAGCATCCTTGAGTAGCCCTTTATCTGGATCCATTGGTGTACTTGCAACCTTAGAATCGGCAAACTGAAATTTCCTTAGGATCTCTGCCACATACTTATCTTGGCTGATAAATATGCCTTCTTGAGATTGCTGATAAATATGCCTTCTTGAGATTGTTTCACTTGGAGACCCAAAAAGAAAGTAAGTTCCCCCATGGAACTCATTTCAAACTTACTATGCATAAGTTTTTCAAATTCTACACACAAGTCTTGGTTTGTTGATCCAAAGATAATGTCATCAACATAAATCTGCACTAGCAAGATGTCTTTCTTTGTTCTTTTGATGAACAAAGTTGGATCAATCCTGCCTCTTTGGAATCCACTTTCTAGTAGGAAACAAGCCAATGTTTCATACCATGCCCTAGGAGCTTGGTGTAGTCCATACAGAGCCTTGGTAACCTTATAAACCTTGTTTGGATATTCTGCATCAATGAAGCCTGGAGGTTGAGAGACATACACTGGTTCTTCAATTTCACCATATAAAAATGCACTCTTAACATCCATTTGATAGACAGTGAAGCCTATGAATGAAGCATAGGCCAAGAAAAGCCTAATTGCTTCAAGTCTTGCAACTGGAGCAAACACTTCTTCATAATCTACTCCTTCTTCTTGAGTATATCCTTGAGCTACCAATCTTGCTTTATTTCTGATCACTATACCCCTTTCATCTTTCTTGTTTCTGAACACCCATTTGGTTCCAATTGCCCTGTGACCTTTGGGCAAATCAACCAATATCCAAACCTTCTGAATCTTGAATTGGAGAAGCTCTTCTTGCATTGCTTCCACCCAACTTGCATCATCTAAAGCTTTGTTTATGTTTTTGGGTTCAGCCTGAGATAGAAAACATGAAAACAGGCATATATTGGAAATATCATGATTCTTTTCTTCATAAATAGAGGAGATAAACCCTTCTTCGTCTGAAGACAAGACTTGAGATAAACCAACTTGAGATCTTGTTCTAACACCAGAATTTATGCTACCAATCACATCATCAGTTGAGTGATCTTTGAGAATTCTAGTGTTGGGTGTTTTAGGAACTTCATAGGTAGATGGAAGATTGCTAATCCCCACCTCTTCTGGTAAAGAATCATCTATTCGAACATTCAATGGCTCAGCAGTATCAATACTTGAACTAGCAGGACCATTTGGTGAACTAGCAGTACCATTGTCATTTGCACTACTTTCTTGATTCTCTTGATTCTGAGTTCCATGATCATCTTCATTGCCTTCATTTGTTGTCTTTGAAGGTCCTTCTTGATTTGAAGATAGATCCATTCCTTTCCAAATTGGCATCCAGATGTAATCTTGATCTTTAGGAGTTTCAACATTATCTTCAAAACCTGCATCATTATTAGTATTTGTACCTGTAACAGGCACATAATTCATAGATTCTGAAAGCCTATCAATATCAAACATCCAATCTGGTCCAATTCCTTTCATATTTGTTAGTTTCTCTTGAAACTCTATGTGAAGATTCTCTTCCACTAACCTAGTGCAAGTGTTAAACACTCTATAGGCCTTACTCTGCAAGGAATACCCTATCAAATAGCCTTCATCTGCTTTTCCATCAAACTTGCCTAAATGATCTTTGGTATTGAGAATAGTGACATGACAACCAAAAGGTCTCATAAAACTTAAAGATGGTGTTCTACCAAAGAAAAGTTCATAAGGTGTCTTTCTATGTGGCTTTGTCACAAGAACCCTGTTTTGTACATAACAGGCAGTACCAACTGCTTCAGCCCAAAATGAAATAGGCAACTTAGAGTCTACTAACATAGTTCTAGCAGCCTCTATAAGTGTTCTATTCTTCCTTTCTGCTACTCCATTTTGCTGTGGGGTTCTAGCTACACTAAATTCCCTTTTTATGCCTTTTTCCTTGCAAAAGTCATCCATTACCCTATTCTTGAACTCTGTCCCATTGTCACATCTGATGACTTTGACTTTCTTATCAGATTGGTTTTCTACCTCAGTGATATAAGATTTAATAATCTCACTAGTTTCATGTTTAGATCTTAAAAAGAAAACCCAAGAAAATCTGCTATAATCATCAGTAACAACAAGACAATATCTTTTACCATTCAAGCTACACACATTAGTAGGACCAAAGAGATCCATATGAAGCATGTATAAAGCCTGAGAAATAGAGTTTTGGGTCTTGGGCTTACAAGAAGCTCTATGTTGTTTGCCTTTTAGACAATCAACACAGGTTTGGTCGTTTTGGAAAATCTTTTTGGGTAAACCTCTTACCAAATCATATTTTGCAATAGTGTTGATTGTTTTAAAGTTTACATGACCAAGTCTTCTATGCCAAAGCATAGATTCATCCAATGAGGCTTTTGCTACCAAACAAGTTAGACTCTCCTTAGGATCAATGTTCTTTAAATTAACACTGTACATATTGTTCCTTTTTGGGATTTTAAGAAGGATCTGACTCTCATCAGGCATTTTAAAATCAGAAGAAAGAACCATACATTCATTGTCAGTAAATAGAACATTGTTCTTTTTGTCACACATTTGTGAGACACTAAGGAGATTAAACTGAAGTTCTTTCACAAAATACACATTTTCAAAATCTAGTTTACTGGTTTTGATAGTACCTTTACCAGTGATCTTTCCTTTTATTCCTCCCCCAAAGGTAACATATCCTCCATCAAATGTTTTGAAGTCTGAGAGGAATGACATGTTGCCTGTCATGTGCCTTGAACATCCACTATCTACATATCCTTGATCACTAATATCAGATGAATGTTCCTGCACATGAATAAACATATTAGTTTCCTTGGGGTACCCAAGCCATGACAGACTTGGGTTTGACTCTTGCATCAATGAAATCAAACCTTTTCAGGATTGTTGATGCACCTTTTGATTGGATTGGTTTCCAAATCCAACATGCTGAGGACTTAACAGCACTTTCCCTTTTAATCCATTTTGTGGTCTTTGGTCTATCAGTACCAATTTTGGCAATACCAATTTTGGCAGTACCATTTGGTATAGCAGGACCTTTTGGTCTAGCAGGACCTTTGGTTTTTGGTTTCCAAATTTGTGTTTTGACCACAGATTTCTTTTGAATAGGACTATTCACAACTTTTGGTACATGTTTGAAAGTGTTTCTTGTACCCTTATCAGTTGGTTTTGTAATAACAGGCTTATTTTGTTTAACAGTATGTTTAACTTTTGTGGTGTTAGACTTAACAAAACTTTTTCTGGGGTGAGTAACATTTATTTTAGACTTTGATTTACTCCCAGAAACCCATTTATTACAATAAGCATGAAGATGATTAAAGCTACCACAGTAATAACAAGCCTTATTGAACATAACAAAGTCATTACCTAGTTGTTGTGACTTAAGGTTGTTCCAATTTCTTTGGCTTCCTCTAGGTTTGTTATTACATTTTTCACAACTTTCAACTGTTTTCAAAACAGTTTTAACCTTAGCTTTAACTTCTACTCTTTTAGGACTGATTGGTCCTACTTTGATTCCTTTGATAGGAACAGTATCATCTTCATCATCATCAGATACCCAATCTTCAATAATTAGAATATCTGGTTTCTTATCAGTGAGCACCTTAGAGGGTGAGGCAATCTTAGCACTCTAAGAAGGTTCACTTTTCTCTACAGGTTTAGCCAATGGTTTGTTAATGATTTCATGCAAACCTAATTCAGCAAGATCTGATCCTGGGGGACAAGGAATTCCTCTATAAGGAGGTGGACATTTATTGTATCCTATCCCAGATTTTATTCTTTTATTCATCTGATTCTCAACTATGCTTCTAGTGCAATCAGAAGCAATTTCCAATTTGGTAACAGTCAGTTGAATATTATCTCTAGCCAATGTCACTTTAGTACACTCAGTTCTTAGCATTTCTATTTCTGAATCTTTCAAAAATATTTGTCTATTAAGATTAGCTTTTGCATCAGAAAAGGTAAGTTCATTTTCTCTAAAGTGAATGATTTGTTTTTCAAGCTTGGCCATACCACACTTATAATCAACTAATTTTTGATTGGTTTTTCTTTCTTCTACTTTCAGCTCATCATAAAGTTTTATATAAGATTTTAATTCATCAAAAGCTTTACAAGTATTAGAACATTTTGTAATTTGTACCTCAGTAGTGGAGAATGCCATCAAAGCCAATTCATCTGAAGTTGACTCATCTTCACCCATGAAACTCCAATCAAAACCCATGCCATCAATAGCAACCATTGCTTTAGGCTCAGCAACTTCTACAACCTTACTCTTGCTTTCAAAGCTTCCTTTCTTCTCAAAGCTTCCTTTATTCCTGTTGTCAAACCCTCTACCCTTGTCATCCTGCTTCTTAGGTCTTCTACACTCTCTAGAGTAGTGACCCTTCATGTGGCAGTTGTAACACTCCACCTTGGACTTATCATACCCAGCAGGCTCATTTCCATCTATGATTATCTTCTTACCAGTCCTCATCAGCAACTTCTTGGCTCTAATGCTCAAAAGTGAAAGTTGCCACTTTATGTCCATCTCTTCAAGATCATCAGGATGAATCTCTTGAAGATCTTCAAAAGTTAACATGGACCCATTGTGTTGAGATGTAAGAAAAGCACACCCAATTGTTTCATCTAAAATGGTTTTGGTACTACTGGAAGTACTAGCAGTACCAAAGTTTGTGTTGGCAGTACCTTCTTCTATGCCATCTTTTTCTTCATCAACAACCTTTGAGATGCTTGGAGATGAAACAAAAGCCATATTTCCTGAGCTTGACACAGTAGTCTTCTTTACTTCATGCTCTACTATTTTGAAATTGTTGTAGAGATCATTAAGACTCATCTGATCAATATCTGGCTTGTTTTTCCAGACAATAACATGCATAGACCATTCTGAAGGTAAACTCCTAAGAAATTTGGAGTTTAGGTCTTCTTGAGTTATCATCACTTCATGGATGGCTAACTGGCTTGAAAGCTTCTGAAGTCTATTGAACATACTGTCCAAAGACTCATTTGTTGTGGCTGTGAAGTTCTCAAACTGCTGTTTGAGAAGTGTTTTCTGTGTTTTCTTGGTAGCTTCATTACCACCAAATCTAGCCACAATAGCTTCAAAAAGGGTTTTAGCATCTTTGTATTTGTTAAAGATCAAAAGCTGATCATTTGGAATAGTCATCAGTAACATACTCCTGGCTTTTAGATCATTTCGCTTCTGAATTCTTTCTTCTGCATTTGATGGGTGGTCTTGTATTTGTGTTACAAGAGCATCGTTTACTGTTGTAGTGGTGATTGAGGGTTTAAATGAGTTGCCTCCTTCAATGATCTCCCAAAGTGCATAGTCTTGCACTTGAAAGTATTGTTCTACCCTTAGTCGCCACATATCAAACTCATTTTGCTTGAGTAATGGAAGTTTAGCTGCAACATTTGTTTGAATATGTTCAACATCCATTGTTCTTTTAATTTGTAAATATCAGCCTGGCTCTGATACCACTTGTGGAGAGGATTCAAACACTTGGGATGTGAATCTTAGTAACGTGTTTGAGAGATATTTATGTATGAATGTGTTTAGCATGCGGAATCTACTACAACACACTTAAAAGAACACAAAGGTGGTGAGTTATGTAAACGTGAGTATGGAATGAACAAGGAACACAACTTTAGTTAACACAAAACGATTTAATATTATTGATGAAATAATACGGATGATCTAAATATCACCGGGATTACAAAGTAATCTTGAATCTTAGATTGTAAAAGGATTTGTGAGTTGAGTAACTAAGTTACTTGAGAGATAGTTCGGTTTTGGTTAATAGTTGGAAAGATGCATGCATGAAGTGGTGACTTAGGGAACCTTTTATACGATAAGGTACCCTAATTACAAGTTGTCAAGTGGTTGAATATAATACTTTACTTTGACTATTCTAGCCTACAATTAAATACAACTACCAATGTACAGTTCTGTAATATTCTTCTGTGAACCACAGAAGACTAAACTACTTCTACATAACGTATAACAATGTACAAAGACTAATAATTCCACTAAATATCTATTACAAAATATCTAACAACTTGACATAATGCTTGGCAGGATCTTTATCAACTAGCAGTACCTTCTACCCAGAAGGTACTGTTAGTACATCTTCATACTCTTCAAAATCAACTAGCAGGCTCTTTGACATCTTTGGCAGGCTCTTTGACTTGAACATTTTATTCCCAACACATGATGTATTGTGTGTCCACCCTTCAACCTTTCAACCTTGCATATTATATCGCCAAGCGAATGGCCGATTTTCCAATACAAGGCACCACGGAAATGCCCTACGGGATGCTCTTGACTCGTCTCTATAGAGCTTTTGCACCCATTCCTAGAAATTCTTTAGGATTTGTTCCTGATTATGATGAGATTCCACACACCTTTGTTCCCTTAAGCGACTTTAGGGTAGCGGTTGACAAAGGCAAACATCCTCGCCCTCAAACATCATCATCATCATCATCAATGAGTGACGATGACGGCTTGCCAAACTCTAGAATCACTCCACCGGAATACTTGCGTCAACTTCCACCGATTGCGAATGAATCCGAGGAGCATCGTCAAACAAAGGGAATGATGAAGAATCTAGGGCGTTGGATCATGAAACTTCACAAGGGTATGAAGAAATTGAGCAAGAAGTTCAAGTGAGAGGAGTGTTTGGATCTAGATGTTTTTAGACAATGATGTGTTAAACATGTATGGTTCTTAACTTATTATGTTAGTACTTGATGTGTATGTGAACTAACTCAGATTTGCAGGTCGATAACACTTAGTGTTATCAATTTTCCGAGAATAAGCCCCCGTTTGGCTTAACTCCCTATATGGTAGAATATTATGATCGGATTTATTTATGCGAAAACGTGTGTTAGAATATATGTATTTAGCATATTTGTAGTACATATTAGCTATTACATACGTTATAGGAGAAATTTCGGGTTTTGGTCGAAAAACGCGAAATTTACAATGCTCTCTGTTTGTTTTAGAAGTTTCGGACGTCGGATCTGGCGGATCCCAGAATATGGATCCGCCTAGTGTTTCACTTGGATCCGTCTGTCTATAAACCACGGATCCGACGGCTCCCAAACTTTGGCTCCGCCTTTGTTGACGATTGGATCCGTGGGTACCAACAGTAACTTTTTCAAAAAATTCCCAACTCATCCCGACACTTAGATTTTGGTTTGTAGCTTCTTTAGATTATACTCACTGATCATTAAACTTTCTAGAATGATTTAGGAACCCTTAGAACCCTAAGAACTCAATTTCCCACCAAAATATGAATTTTCAAAATTTTCATGTGAGTTACCTTTCTAATACAAGTAAGGAACCCTTTTGAAGGATCCGTCAAATCCGTGGAAATATCAAATCAAAAGATTTTCCGCTATCTCCTTTCATTTACTACAAATCCTCCTCATATCACTCAACTCCATTTCAATGGTTTGACCTTGAGATGTGACAAGCTTAAATTTTTGTTCCAAATCATTAGGAACCAACATTCTTCATTAGATTTAAATCCAATCCAAACACACAGACCAACTAACCTTCTGCTTATAAATTAGTACCTTAGGATCATCACTAAAATCACTCACTCACCATTTCCTCTACTTTCTCTCCTGTACATCTTAGCTACATTACTTCACTATGACTAAATCAAACAACTCTTCCACCTCTAGACCTCCAAAACGAACTACCCGCATTAGTGTTAAACCATGTTGCTTCATAAACTTAGCAAACTCATCATCAGAGGAATCATCTCCTCTAAATATCTCATCACCTATTGCAAGTGAGAATTTTCTCACACTATCCACTCCAACACCACCAAATGTAGTCATTCATACTCCACCACCAACAATTACTCCAATAGCTACCACTCCACCACCCGCTCTATCACAACCTGTTAAATCACCATCACCCCCAACATCACCCAAACTACAACCAATGGAGCTATTTAGGACTCCACCTTCATCACCACACTCATACCTTTATGACTTGGAAGACCTTCCACCAAGGTCAACCAATCCTCCACCCATGACCTTTGAAGGTCAACAACCCATGCTTTTTCATCCGGTTTACCCGGATATCCATGGTCCTGTATACCATGATGTACCACCACCTCAACCTCAAACACGAACTTTATCACCCACATCCACACTAGTTGCTATTGATGAGGCAATGTGGATTAATCTACCACAAACTCAAGAAGAGATTAGTTTGGAACTCACCCGCCTCTATTCTCTTTCTAATATGGTTGGATCTCGCCTTGATGAAGCAATGGATCTCCAAACCATCTTGATGAACTCCATCCCCACTCCACCATCATCCAACCAACAACAACAACAACCATCCAACCAAGAACAACAACAACCATCCAACCAACAACAACAACAACAACCATCCAACAAAAACAACCAACCACCACCACCACCACAAAACCTTGAGACCACTCTTCCTCCCGGTTTCTCAAGCCATGATTGCTCGCATTGTGAAAGAACGGCTCACTTGGCCCAAAGGACCAACATTTTGGTCCATGAGCTCCAAAATGAGATGAGGTTTGTTGGGAATTAAATTAACAGTTGGTACGGTTCTATATAACTTAGTACGGCTGAAGAGTTTCTAAAGAACACACTAACAGTTAGTACTGCTGATGAAGAAAGTTTGTACTGCTTATAAGATTAAGATGAAATCGTGTGAAGATATATATGGAAAAGATGTAATGTATATCTTATCAAGTTAGAATTATACGATAGATATTTTACTTGTAAAGGACTCCTTGTCCTATAAAAGGAGATCCTAGGTTGAGGTTTATATACACATTAATATAATAGCTTCATGATCATAATTGTAATTCTCATATTATATTGAAGCAAATCGTTTGAGTGAATATTGTGTTATTGTTCTTACTGTTACATCTATACAATCACCAAACAAGAATTCTTCTAAGTACTTGATAGTAAATTCCGCGTGCTGTCAAGTATATACTCAAAGTATCTCCAACACAACTCGTGTGTTTAGATCCGGTCAAGGTTCATCTTGAACCATGTTCTCGAGCGTCTCAATGCAATCTCTCATCCTCCTCAATAGGAGCTTTGTTAGTTTTCTCTTATAGGAACTTTTAGGATGATGTTTTAGAATTTCTTCTTAGGATTTATTTTTCTTGTTTAAATGTAACATCATTTTTTCAAGTAATGAATGTTATGTTTTTATGCTTGTGGGTGATCAACATTAAGCATATTATCTCATTTTAGAATACTAACATTATAGTATGGTTGTTTTAACTTAACATATTTTCTTGATCAAATGTACATTAGGTACAAAATTTTGATCAGACACTTTATTTTGACTTTTTAAAAGTCAAATGGGCTGAAACTTATTGTTTGGTTGATTACTACATATGCATTTTACTTCCATGAAGTAACTAACTTTTCTTTTGTAGCATCTCCCATCCTTGAAATGTATACGTTGGTACTCTAGCAATAGGGAGTATACATCGAGGGGGAGCATATCATAGTCTAACCATTTGTTTTGTAGGAACATACATCATCATATATCATATCTTTGTTACTCCATTTAGGGGGAGTATAAATCAAGGGGGACCTTTAAAGTTCTCAAAATCGCATTCCGCTACGCATATCTTCTTTTTGTTTTGACAAAAAGGGGGAGAAATGATTAAGTTTGCATGACATCATGAAACATCACAGTACATACATTTATACTTGAAATTATTTTCAAGACTTGCATAAAACAAACTTAATCTATATTTAAAAAAAAGACTCATACTTCATTTATTCATTTGCTTAAAAATACACCTTATGTTTTGTCATCAACAAAAAAGGGGAGATTGTTAATACAAATATCGTCCCAAAAACGTTATTTATATTTTATGATCTTTACTTAGTTTTGTTAATGACAAATACAAGTTATATCTTTTAGCAAATCATAAATACAAGTTAAAGTCTTTTTAGAACACATTTACATTTCACAAGATTACTAGAATTTACATTTTATACATTTACATATTTATTTCCTAAAATGAAAACTTTATTAGTTAAATATTAGGATGACATCATGGCATGCATCATGTACACAATCTTGGTAAGATTTTGTGATATTTTGTTTAGATCTTCAAGCCAAAGAGTTGACATTTGAAGATATGGCAAGATTTGGAAAGATTTGGAAATCTATTAGCTGTCCTGCACTGGCGGATCCAAGTGCATACAAAGACGGATCCAAAGTTTGGGATCCGCCAGATCCGCCAGCTGTTCACTCAGTTTGCCTATAAATAGCAAGCTGATCATTTGGACAATTCATCACTCATATAGCTTAAATACATACTCATTCATTTACTAACCCATATCATTCATTCATTTGATCTTTCCTTTTGTAGCAAAGGGATCAAACATACAAGGATCAACGTTCTGTCATTATCCGTCTAGTTTAGTCACTGTGTGATCTTGTACTAGTTTGCATATCATTGTTTGTATCATTTACATCAGTAGAGTGAGGTTAGTGTTTTAGTCCTTAAAACACAAAGAGTGTTGGGAGTAGTTGTACCCTTGTAAAGAACCAAACGGGAGTGGTTGTACCCTTGTGAAAGAACCAAACGGGAGTGGTTGTACCCTTGTAAAGAACTCGGTGTTTAGCTTAGTACCGGAAAAAGAAGTAAGCGACGTGTAAAGGTTTTCTCCACCTAGAAGGGAGTTTGTTTCTTAGTGAAAGATAACTCTCGAGTTAGAGGCTCGAGGAGTGGAGTAGGGCAAGGAAGAGAGTCCTTGTAGCCGAACCACTATAAACATCAGTGTCGTATGGTTTGATCTTTCCTCTCTTTATTTTTCATATATATTGTGTGATTATTTGTTTGTGTATAATTTCCTTGAAATCACATTAAGTAACAAAGCGAATCAATTTTTAAAACGGTAAAACTATTCAACCCCCTTCTAGTTTTCCACAACCTTTTCTCCTGTAACTGACATTAGGGCTATTAGGATTCTCACAGCTATAGCAGCATACTATGACTATGAGATCTGGAAAATAGATGTCAAGACCGCCTTCTTAAATGGTCGCCTAGATGAAGACATCTATATGGCGCAACCTGAGGGGTTTGTGAATCCAAAGTTTCCAAACCGTGTATGCAAACTACAAAGATCCATTTATGGATTGAAGCAAGCATCACGGCAATGGAATAAAAGATTTGATGAGGAAATCAAAAGGTTTGGATTTACTCAGAATCTTGATGAGCCATGTGTATATCACAAAGCTAGTGGAAGTAATGCAATTTTCCTTATCTTATATGTTGATGACATATTAATCATGGGAAAAGACATTCCAAGTTTGCAAAAGGTTAAGGCATATCTTGGAAAGTGCTTTTCTATGAAGGATTTAGGGGAAGTTGCATATTTTCTGGGAATCAAGATCTATAGAGATAGATCTAGGCGGTTAATCGGACTAAGTCAAAGTGCTTACATTGACAAAATATTGAAGAGATTCAATATGCAAAATTCCAAGAAAGGATATTTGCCAATGGAAGTAAAACATGGCTTAAGTAGTGAGCATTGTGCTTGAACACCTGCAGAGGTGGTACGCATGAGCAAAGTTCCTTATGCTTCGGCTATAGGTTCTATTATGTATGCGGTGAGATGCACAAGGCCAGATGTGGCGTTTGCTCAAAATATCACCAGTTAATTTCAACAGAATCCAGGTGAAAAACACTGGATTGCTGTTAAACATATTGTAAAGTATCTTAGGCATACGAAAGATATGTTTCTTGTGTATGGTGGAAATCCAGCTACAGAACTTGATGTTACAGGTTTCTGTGATGCGTCCTGGCAATATGACAAAGATGATGCGAAGTCTCAGACGGGTTATGTCTTTGTTATCAATGGAGGAGCAGTAGACTGGAGGACCAAGAAGCAGAGTATAATTGTGATGTCTGCTACAAAGGCCGAGTATATAGCTGCTTCAGAAGCTGCAATGGAGGCAGTCTGGATTAGGAAATTCATTTCAGGGCTTGGTGTTATGCCTTCAATTGAATCGCCTATTAATATGTATTGCGACAATTTTGCTGCAATCATATTTGCCAATGAGCCTGGAGTCATGAAGGGCACCAGACATTTTCTACGAAAATATCACTATGTTCAGGAACAAGTCCGCGAAGGTGAAATAAATCTCTTGAATGTTCACACAAATGATAACTTAGCTGATCCATTCACTAAGGCTTTAGCAAAAGAAAAGCTTACTGAACTGGCTAATGGAATTGGACTTAGATTAGCTAGTAGTTTCATGCATGACTGTGTTTAGTGTTTGGATAAAGGATTGTAAACATTTATTATTTATTAATGAAATAAAATAGTGGTTATGTTTATATTCATTATTTAATATTGTTGTCCTATTTTTTGTATGTTTTAAATCCGTGAATAACTTAGTTATTCTAAATGTCCGTTGTCAGTTAATGATATGGGAATATCATTATGGTAAGACAAATATGAGTTTTGGTAGAATATACTTGAAAGTATATTGATGCGTTGTCATACCAAATTCACATGATATTCAATGAATTGAATATAGGACTTATCCCAACTACATGATATTACTTATGGATATTTCTAAGTAAATCATGAATAGTTATCCTCAGACTTGAGATACCAGATAATTGTTGTGAATGTAGTACATTCTGTGGAACAATTTAACGCTATACGTAACTAGTAGTCATAAGGATTGTTTTCGGAATTGTTGCAAAGTTCATAAGTTATGCTCGTAGTCAAGATAGAATTTGTTCCTCCAAATTTATTTTTGTAGTTTAATACTGCTGGGGCCCTCGTAGGGTTGACAGGATGTTTGCATGGCCATGCCCAAGATCTCCCCTGAATATGTTCAGAAGATTTGATAATCTTGCTCAATCATAGACAACGAGAAACATAATTTTGAATAAAGATAATATCCATATCTTTATTTGATGTATTATTAGAAACAAAAGGATAATAATAATGATGAATCATTAAAGGTTTTTCCAGGAGACCTACTCGAGTTGTACTAGAGGCATCGGCGTGTTGCATGACGCTAACCGATGTTATCACAACTATTATAATATGTCTAAGTGGGAGCTGTTAGTTTTTTTTTTTTTGGGTAAAAGGGTTAAAACCCTGGTAAATATATTACGCCAAAAAACAATGAAGTACAATTGACATGGGTGAATCCCATGTCCTCAGCCCGTTACATAGGCACTTACATGAATAAACATAACAGTCCCACATGACACTAACCATAACCACTATATAAGAGTGACACACCACTCTTATAACTAAAACTGAACAAAAACTACAACGACTATAAGAATACAAATTAAAAAGTCATTAAACCACATGATTCTTCAAAAGTCGTTCTAGATGTCCATAACTTACATCGATGCAGCCTTATCCATGGTAGTACACAAACAGCACCAATCCACACCATAAAGCTTCATCAAACTCCCAGTGATCCAAATTCAATCCATTGCAAATAGCTTATGCAATACGGATCAAAAGACCACACTTAGAAACTATGGCACAATTCTTTACATGATTTATTATCACTCGCAAAAGTGAATAAGAATGAACACGCGACAAGAAGAAGCCATAGACCACCAATATAGATTAAACAAACCCTAACTTACATTGAACGGCTAGTGCAAAGAACCACTAACCTCATACAGCACCAATCACAATCCAAACAAAGGAATGAACAACCGGATCAGTGACAGTAGGACTAGGATTTTTGAACAAGCATATCCTAAAACTTGACTTACAAAACCTCCAATGTATTCAAACAAACATCCAATGCAGCCATATGTAGCAAGTAAAGGACCGACAGAAAGTAGCTTCAATACTCACCCATGCATGCGTACATCAGTTCATCATCATACATGTCACGAACAAGGGTTAAGAAACCCTACTACCCAAGAACATTCACCTCTCTCATAACCCACATACCATAAATATCAATCCAAAAAGGAACTTGCAATAAACCAATAACCTTAATAGGTTAACTTGTAGGTCGACCAAACAAACCCTAATCGGATTTGTATCCATGAAGCACCACATTAAAACACCAGATCGAATTTAGAGAATAGGATCGAATTAATAATAGCATATTAAACCGACATGCATGTAATCATGGCCTAAATAACGATCAAAAGAACAACGAAACCCTAAACAATCAAAAAACAGAATCGATTGTATTAATGGATTGTAAAGGTTTCGACCAAGCAAAGGGTACGCCATCTTAGATATTAAACAACCTGATAGATCGATTGCAAGGCGATCTAAGCAGGATGTTTTAGCCGGAAAAGATAAAAGATATCGGCGTGACCAGTAACCCATAATATTATGCATGGAATAGACGAAACAGCGATTTGGTGATAATATAAAAACCCCACCGACCCACTAATGATCTCAAAGGTGACCACCAATAAGAAATCGGAAGGAGCAATGACAATAAAATAATACCACCTCAAACGCAAGAAAAAACGAATCAATGAGGAACCGACCCACGATGTATAGTAATCCAGTAATATTCAAACCCACGTATGGTGAATTGAATATTAAAAGTTAAGATAGAATCACAAGATCGATAGTAGAAGTAATGCAAGTGAATCGTTTTTTTCTTTTTCGTCGCCAGAGAGAAAAACGTTTAGGGTTTTCCATGATTCGGGAGCTGTTAGTTTTATAGACATAAAATAGTAGTTGTGTGTTAGGATCGAATCGAGATCACGGGATTGCACACATTACGTATGAGAACTAAAGATTAATAATTAAATGTAAAATGTTATATTTGATTATTAAATATCAAAAAATAAATAACGGACGTTAGTATTTAACGGAAGTGACTAACGGTCGTTAAATAAAATAAGGAAAGGGACTATGATGTAATTAGTAGCCAAGAAGATTCCGGATCTCCCCTAATAATTTAGGGCCGATCGGCAATAGGGTTTGGATTCCTAATCCAACTCTAACTTGGGCTCTAAGTTACATAGCCAATATAAACAAATCTTGGATTCTAGTTTTTTGTACCTCTTGTGCACTAGCTAAACCTAAAAGTTTTCCTTCTCTTTTCTTTGTTCTAGTCGATTGGTTTTTCCCCCTCCAAGGGTCGACCGAAATTTTGTTAAACAAAATTTGTTTTGGTCTTACTTTGTGATCTATAACTTGCATTACTTTAGTTCGGTTTAGTGCGTGTTTACAAGAACGTGATTCTTACACATTATTGTAAGAATCTTGGATTGAATTGAAAAAACGGTAAGGGGCAATTCCTATAATTCTATAAACCTTAATTAGGGTTCATAATCCATATTGCTCAAGGTTGATTCTTGTTCTTGCTAGAATCATCAAGGTACGTTCACTTTATATTTGGTTTAATTATTTATGTGTTATATGTATTATGTGCTTCCGCTTAATGTGCTTTGATGTTTTGGTTTATTAATATGATTGTCATGATATAATTATTCCAACACAACATGCGTGTTAAAACCAACATTAAAAGATCTCAATTTATAACTATCTATAAGTATAAACAACACACATATTATGACCAACGATAACATGTAATAAGGTGGAATTTGTCTGAAAAATAAAACCTAATACCTTTACATATAAACTTATCAAATTATTATAAACATTTTATATAGCTGAAATGCTTGTTAAAATGTTTCATATATTAAATACTGTTTATCCCAAGTAATCATCAAATGGATGTGTACTTAACAAAAATACATAATAAACTGTTCCATTTCTTGTATATATACACTTTTATAAACCATAGAGTAAACTACAAAATACATCCTTGTGGTTTGGTCAATTTCACACGATACATCTCTCCCAAAAAAGTTGCGCCATACACATCTCTCCGTTAGTAAAAGTCAAACACAATACATATAAGAGGACGAACGGTACAAAGATTGTCTCGTTAAGTTGGACACGTGGCAGTTAACTCTTTTTAAGCAAGGGTATTTTAGTCATTGTATACACCATCTACTTCACCTCTCTCTCTCTTTTTATCAGTCAAACCATAATCCTAAATCCAAAACACAATCACAAATAAAAAACACAACCACAAATCCAAACAACAAATCCAGATCCAAATCACTTCAAGTTACCTCATCAAAACCATAGCAACCTCATCACTCTCTTCAAAACCATAAAACCAACAGATCTCAAAACCAAAATCTGGTCAACACACTCAACTCAAAAAATGGATCCACACTCAATTGATGTTAGAAATTTGATGGTGATGAGCTGTTTAGAAAATCGATCCACACTCAATCGATCCACACTCAAAAAATCAAACTACAAAAAATCGATCCACACTCAAAAAATCAAACTACAAAAAATGGATCCACACTCAAAAAATCGATCAAACTACAAACTACAAAAAATCGATCCACACTCAATTGATCCACACTCAATCGATCCACACTCAATTTGATGGTGATGAGCTGTTTAGAAATTTGATGGTGATGAGCTGTTTAGAAAATTGATGTTAGAAAATCGATCCACACTCAAAAAATCAAACTACAAAAAATCGATCCACACTCAATTGATGTTAGAAATCTGGTCAACACACTCAATTGATGTTAGAAATTTGAGGGCTGACTTATTCAAGAATGAGTTTTTTTTAACAAGAGTTGTATCATTTTTAATGGTGATGAGCTGTTGGTTTGAAGCCGTATGATGAGACCTATACTTGTATGATTGTTGGTTTTTCGAAGGTTGGAAGATTGGATGAAAGTTTGAAACTTTGTGAGGAAATGGTGCAAAGTGTAAATCTGTTCTTAGTATAAATCTGTTCTTTCTTTTAGAACCATGATTTGGGATTAACTGATTTGTGTTAGATATGGATTTGTGTTTGAGTTTTGTAGTTTGGTGCGAAATGGATTTGTGTTTGATATGTTTATAAAATCAAAACATAAGATATGGATTTGGGTTAACTGATTTGAGTTCCACAAACCACATAACTGATTTGTGGTTGTTTTAGATATGGATTTGTGTTTGAGTTCCAGATTCATTACAATTGTTTTCTAGTGTGTTTTTGTTTTTGATTTGCTTTGTGGATTTGTGTTTATGAATTGGGTGTGAGTGAAAAAAGTATTAAAAGAGTGTGGTTCAGCAGGTGTATACAATGATTAAAATACCCTTGCTTAAAAAGAGTTAACTGCCACGTGTCCAACTTAACGAGACAATCTTTGCACCGTTCGTCCTCTTGGATGTATTGTGTTTGACTTTTACTAACGGAGGGATGTGTATGGCGCAACTTTTTTGGGAGGGATGTATCGTGTGAATTTGACCAAACCACAAGGATGTATTTTGTAGTTTACTCTAAACCATAACAGTTGACGTCTAACACATGCATGATGGTTTTGTGACGGCATATGTTGCGCTTAAAAACTGGTTTTGTTTCTCAATTTATTCTTATGGTAAGAAGCAGTAGTAAGTACATTCCGAATAGTTTCGTTAAGACATGCGCGCATGCATCATGTTAAAAATTATTAACTTATGAACAAGCATAGGAAAAAATAAGGGTTCCACTCTGTGACAACGAAACATTTTTTGTTGTTTCATACTTTCATAGAAAAGATTTTTTTTTTTTTTTTTTAAAGGTGAATTTCTTTTTGAAACTTCGTGTCGCGATTCGACAGCGGGAGGTCTAGCTTACGTTGTCTTAACCGGGCCCGCGCTAGAGAGCTCCCTCGAAGTGGAAAGCCTTGTTCAAATACCCGATGGGGGGAGAACCCCCTACTAATCCGCCCGAAGGCACAACGATTAATAGGGGTAAACCCTGCCCCCTCAGACTTGACCTGAGTAAACCCAAACCAAGCCCTCATAGAGGGACTTCCTAATATCTCAAAGATGGCCTAATACCTAATCATAGAAAAGACTTATACGCAATAATTAAGTATAACACCTAATACCTAGTCATGATGCATTAAGAAAAAAACTATTGAACTAATTGTTTAATTTAACTTGAAAACGAGACAGTATGTATTGATGCAAAACAGGTATTTTACAGATGTGTTTGCATCTGTATTCAACCTTTCTTAGTTACTTTAATTATTTGGCCAAAAGCGTGTTTATCCCGTGTAAGATACGTGTGTGGTGGAACATATAAATCCTATTAGTATTATCACGTAGTATAATTTTCCATCTAGATCAATTTGGTCAATTGTTATCCCATTTCATAGGTATATCATTTCTTACTTTTTGTTGATTGTTATGTAGTATATTGTTATAGTGAACGACTCATATGTAACTCGTTTAGACGGGATTGTGTATTAATTGTTGTTGTTGACCGACTATATTATTGATTGTTAAAAATGATAACATATCAAGTAAATGATGACATATCAAGTATTGATACACAGCATATAAAGTTTTGAAAGTTTAAGTAAATTTAAAGGTAAATTAGACCGTTGGTCTTCAAGGCATTAGAAAACTCAGGACTGACCCTGTGTATATACCAATCTCTTATATTATCACAATTAGACATATAGTTGAAACAATAACGAGAAAAAACAATATTTAAGTATGAGTATATAATTTCGCATTCTGTAAGTATAAATTTATAAAAAATGACTTAACAGAAAGCCAGTACAAGATTATTACAATGTTGACAAGAGAGCATTAAATGGGTTACTAAACTATGCAGTTCAATTTAGGAAGTTTTTTAAGCCCTAATATATAGAATCCAACCGAAGAACAAAGCTTAATGTCGCTAAAAGTAAACTCCGGTCCTTCAACGCTGAAACCACCTCGTTTCTGTAACGTCAAAAAGCCAAAAGGATTTTTGAACTACAACATCAATGAACAATTTTGCATATTCAAGCATATCTCCAAAATGAGCTAGAATGTAATGTAAAGAAAGGAAGAAAGTGTTATAATGATTTAGGTGCAGTGTTACGACACACACATAATGTTCCTCTTTCAGTATATAACCTTTGGTTAACATTATTTAAGGAAGTATGCTAAAATCACATAATTTTTAGAGCAAGGCTTGGATCAAGTGGTTAACACCCATACCTCTGGAGACAGAGGTCAATGGTTCGATCCTCACCCCTTGCAAGGCCGGATGTCCTTTTTTACCTTTGGAAGCATCATCTCTACCATAGGTAGGGGTAAGGCTGTCTACGTCTCAACCTCCCCATACACCGTTGAAGACGGTATTGGGAGCCATAACCCGTGAAAGACAGTATTGGGAGTTATTTTATTTTATTATTATTTTTTTGCTAAAATCACATAATTTTTACTAACAAAATTCACAAAATGAAGTGACATGTTAATGTGTGATATTCTTTCTTTTTCTAATTAAATTATCTCATACTTGAAGCCAATAATAACCATGACACATTGTGAATTTTATTTTGTAAAAAATATATAGTTTTAGCATATCTCTTATTTAAAATGGTAATTTCGCATTATAAAAATAACTAAGAGTAAGTTAAAAGGTCAAGATAACCATCAATTTGTAGTCGTCAAGTGGATCCACCGGCATATCACCGATCGCCAATTAGCATCAACTGACTTTGACTAAATACTATCCAAGCGTGATACTATCTTTTAGTAGTTAACTTGAAGTGTTGAACTAGATAACTAAACTATCTTTTTAAAGTAATAAAAAAAGTTTTCAATCACATAGTTAAATTGAAGAAAGCTAGATATTATAAAATAATAAAATGACCCATGGTTAATAGTAATCATCAACACTAAACGAAATTATTGAAGTGACCATGATACTTAAGTGACCCATCACCCATGTACAAGTGTTTTGAGTTTTGACCAACCCCTCATGGTTGAAGGGAGCCTGTACCTCTATAGTTACCTTAAAGGGGCACTATTATTTGTATATATATATATATATATATATTATTTCTTCATAATTTATCATAAATATGCAAAAAAACAAAAACTAATACATCAACTATGCAAGCAAACTTACGAACATGACATATAATGTTTCGATTATATTATCTAAGAAATTGCTTAGAAAATTTATCAATAATATAATGCAACAAGACTAGTAAATATGTGTGTATATATCCCACTAGACTATCGTTTATTCACATTAAAAACTCCAAAACTTAACGATAGATATCACAATCAAGAGAGTGAAAGTTGGCACTCGTAACATGACTTTCAGATATTAGCTATAGCTAATACTATTAGATAAGTAGTTAAGTGTGTATAGGGTTATACAAACTCTCACTATAGTTTCTTTTATTACAATAAAGCACTCAAGCCAATGACGTGTAGCTTAATTGGTAATGGGTGGGGCATCTTTGCACCTAACAAGCACAAGAGTAAGGAATCAATCCTTACCCCACAACCACTGAGTGAGTCATGTATGTCCCCCACATTATGAAAAGTCAGCCGATTATAGACCGGTTCGACTTACCTGTTATTAACCTTTACACCTACCAATAAAACCCTCAAACTTAACAACAGAAAAATATCCGCAATCAAAAGGGTTGAAGTTGGCACTCTTAATATGACTTTGAGAACCAGAAAGATAGTTGTAGACTTGTGTAGTATGTATTGGGTTATAAAAGTTAGACCAAACGGCCTACAAATGTGTATAGAGTCTACAATTATAACGTAGAAAAAAGGTACAAAGAAAAGACTTTGGGATACCTGTGTGGCAACAATGACGTATAATTGATTTTCAAATACTCGATACATATTCTTAGTTTGTTATTTTTATATTATAAAAAAGGCTAAAAACTAGTGTCATTTCTTTAAAAGAACACTTCACATAAATAAAAAAAAAAAAAAAAAAAAAAAAAAAAAAAAAAAAAAAAAAAAACTTTTAAAAGGATTTATCAAAATCGACGAAGCGAGCAAAACATTTGGACGAGCAAAGCATTTGCTCACCATGTTCTTTGTCTTTTAGCGAGAACGGCGACCAAAGCATTTGCTCACCATGTTCTTTGTCTTTTAGCGAGAACGGCGAGCAAAGCATGGGGCGAGCAAGCATTTTGCTCTTCATGTTCTTTATATTTTAGCGAAAAATGTTTGTCTTTTTCTAAAAACGGTGAGCAAAAGAATTTAGGTGAGAAAAGCATTTTGCTCTCCATGTCGATTTTGGAAAATCTCTAAAAAAGTGTCGATTTTTGTAATTTTTGTTAAGAAATGTTCATTCTATTATTACCTCCGTCCCAAAATAAATGTCACCTTTGACTTTTTCGAGTCTTTTTTATTCAACTTTGACCTTAAATATTTTTATTTGTGTTACATAATATTTGATGCGAAGTATATGAATGGATTGGGTTTCAAATGTATTTTCATCAAGTATTATATAACACAAATAAAAATATTTAAGGTCAAAGTTGAATAAAAAAGACACGAAAAAATCAAAGGTGACATTTATTTTGGGATAGAGGGAGTAATTGATTTTAAAAACTATACTCTGTAAATTATGAAGAACACTACCAAGCTCACAAATGCATGTAAAAAAAAAATTAAAAAAAAAAAAAAAAAAAAAAAAAAAAAACTTTCACAATATGTGTTGACTGGACATCCAACGACCAAGAAGTGTTCTTTCTATTAATTGATTTTAAAAACTATACTATGTAAATTATGAAGAACACTACCAAGCTCACAAATGCATGCTAAAAAAAAAAAAAAAAAAAAAAAATAAAAAAAAAATCACAATATATGTTGATTAGACATCCAACGACCAAGAAAAGCTAAACCTGAAACCTAAGTTGCACGGGGACGGAAACAGGGACGGGGTCGGGTACGGATACCGGGAAATGACAACATCCTATAATTTAAGAAACGGGTACGGGTGGGAAATGTCTATGTGTTTTATAATATTTTAGTATATGACAAATTGTCTTCCAAAAATAATTAAACAATATTAAAAAATCCAAACAAATATTACTCATAATCATAAATTAAAAACACTTAATCATCAAATTGTCTTCCCAAAAAACATTATGAGTTGATGAGCTGTGAGTTATGAATCAGTTTATAGACGATTTGTCTTCTACCGACTTGGAAATTAGATAGGTTAATTAAAATTAAAGACTTTTAGTTACTGGGCCATAAGAAACTAGGGGTGTTCATGGATCGGGTAATATCCGCAGTAACCGAAAACCGAAACCGAATCGAACCGAAAATAACAGAACCGAATTCTTAACCGAACCGAATTGGTAAAAACCGAACCGAACCGAACATTTTAATCGGTTTATGGTTCGGTTATGGGTTTAGCATATTGACAACCGAACCGAACCGAAAACCGAATTATAATTAATATTTAATATTTTTTATATATTAATTAAAAAAATATAACTTGACTAACCCTAGGTCCTATGATGTTAGGGTATTTTGTGTTCAATAGATGTTAAAACTTGTCTAGGTATGTCGTTTTGCATATATTTTGGCATACCGTCATGGGGTCATGTGCTATGATTAGTTATTTCTTAGGAAAGTTTATGTATCTGGATGATGTATGTTCTATTCTCTAGGTTTAATCATTTGACATACATATCAATATGTGTATGCAAGACTGTTATGGTTCAATATTAGAGCAAATATAAATGTTGTTCAATATTCAAGTACAAAATTTCGGTTTTCGGTTTTGACCCATAACCGAACCGAACTTCGGTTCGGTTCGGTTCGGTCACAAATATTTTCGGTTCGGTTCGGTTTTCGGTTATGACTCAAAAAATTTTTTTAACAGAAAAACCCGAACCGAATAAACCAATTAACCGAGAACCGAACCGATGAACACCCCTAAAGAAACGTGACTTTTTGGGCCAGAAACTTTTCCTAGATAAGGATCGGCGT
Source organism: Artemisia tridentata subsp. tridentata (assembly GCA_021014915.2). Classification (NCBI taxonomy): domain Eukaryota; kingdom Viridiplantae; phylum Streptophyta; class Magnoliopsida; order Asterales; family Asteraceae; genus Artemisia; species Artemisia tridentata. The sequence goes on along the minus strand of CP139503.1, from coordinate 334,382,904 downwards.
ACCCCAATTAAAGAAACGTTTCCACATTTCCCGGGGACGTTTCTCAGGCGTTTCCCGATTCCGGGACATTTCGGGTACGTGATACGACATCCCGGCGGTGTTTCCATGTATCCTTGCCTGAAACTAGAAGTCACAACTTAAACATAACTAATTAATGAGGTAGGGCTCTATTCGATTAACAAGGTAGCTTAGTTGCTTAGAACAAATGACTAGAAATCCGGTCTGTTTGATAGAAAGATTTTTAGAGCTTTTTATAGCTACTAGTTTTTTGTATTGAAAGTAAAAGATCCTAAAAACAAAAGCTTTGTTTGGTTAAATGACTCTAAGCTTAATTTTTTAAATAAACAGCTTATCAAATAAACATAAAATTTAATAAAACGATAATGACACTTACAAAGGCTGTCAATAATAAGAATTATTTTCAATAATAAGTCCCCACGCGTTCATTCCAATCAACCAACTTTTTGTACAGGTACTTATACATGATTTTGTTTATTAACAACATCCTTTATCAGTTCCCTAAAACTTACAATTTCAAACTTCAAAACTACTAGCAAGGCGATTTCAACAACCCCACGTACATCGATGTTCTTCGTTTGCCTTTGCTATACGAAATTACAAATTAAAAAAATACTGTAATACATAATGATTATATGGATTGATTTTCTTGTAGAAAGAGAAGCTTCATTTCCGATGTTTCTAAGATATTAAAACAATCAAGTTTACATACCTAATTTCTAAGATACCATTTTTAGACTTTTATGCGAGTATTTGCTTAGTTTTCGACTTTTCATTAAGCATGTTTTTGGAGAGAAAATGATAGTCATGACTGACTAATATGTTTTGTCTAATTCAATCAATGTTTGATACAGATCGCAAACATTTTTTTCTACGTGAGTATTTGTAATGGGATTCAGTTCTTTTTTACATGTAGATATTTGGTTATCGTTTGAATCCTTTTATCCCCTCTTATGCTTGTTGAAAATTTAGTTTTGACGATTTACTCAACAAACAAACCACCTAATATAATCCACAGGTTCGTAAGAATCGTTTACTAATTAGTTCTTATATCATCGATTATTTGATTTAATTTGAAATTATTATATGATACCTTCAAATGCCACCACCCCTCTACTTTTCTTATTTATAGTATCAATATTTTCGTATATTTATTAATGAAACCAAAAGTCTTTATAAAACCCCTTACTGAGTCATAGATGTGTCGACTCAAAACTAGATACCGGTACCAACACATATAGAAATGTACACCAATTACTCATGTACAAAAAAAAAAAAAAAAAAAAAAAAAAAAAAAAAAAAAAAAAAAAAAAAAAAATCATATGAATAAAACTACAGGTGTTAACACGAATAAACGATATTCCGTGGAAACAGAAACGGTGATGAGTTCAATAGTTCACTGAATTTGAAATATGATTTTTAAGTTATATTGTTGTTCATCGAGGATAAAACCTTATGTTAATTTCAGGACATTATATAAAGTGCATCATGTTATAACTTTTGATGACAATTGTCTAAGTTCTTGAGACATCTATTACAATCATTGTAGAGAATCATTCTAACTTAACTTTTGGATCATTTCATTTGTGTTCCACATGTATCGCAGTTGATCTAATGTGAACATACTAAGAAATGAGAATCAAAATAAAAAATTGAACATACTAAGATATGAGATCTATCAGAATTAAAAATTGATTTAATAAGTATCCTAAGATGATTATAATACAATGTAAGTTAACTCCCATTCAAATAGGAACGAAATTGCCATGGAACTAAATAAAAGGCAAACAATAGAATCCAACTGTTTGAAAAACTCAACAATGAAGGTGGTTAAGTAACATGTCACTAGCTCAATCAGGACCCAACGTAGTAACCGGACCGCAAACACAAAAGAGCTATATCACAGCCACTGCCGGTGTCACGGTCATGAGGTTTCACAGTCTAGACATGTTCTCCTTTTGACATAAGTCACATAAAAACAAATCCTAATTTTATCTGCATCTAAAATTAGGAGTAAAGGTCAAAGGGTCAAACTTTGGACTGCACCTTGTTCCATCCTCGTCTCACTTTCCTAATTCAAAGTTTAAATAATTCCTTATTAACAAGTATCCCTGTTTAAAGTTCTAAGAAATTAAATAGGTTCATAACAACCACTAAAGCTAATGGATAGGTGTGCATCAGGTTATGACATTAAAAATTAAGATCCGAACATTAACTTGAAAAAAAAGAGGTTCAAATTACAATAAAGTAGAAAAACTACACAAAAAAAGAACGGTAAAATGCAATGACAGTTGTGCATTTTTTCCATTTATCTAATTTCACGTGAACTTGTTCTTTCTATCACTAGCTAGCAAATTCTTTTATCCCATAGCACTAGCTAGCATTGATGTCATTGCTCAAAATATATATATGTGTTACTGTTAGCTAACACCAACTAATACCAAAGCAGTGCGAAACCTTTACTCAGCAGCATACACCAACCAAAATATTCACAAACTTGTCTCTCCCCTGAATGTGTGATAGACTACAAGTCCCTTACTGGTGCTTTCAAAGTTGAGACCATCATCTAGTAGCTTAGAGACCATATTCACCAGATCAAAGCACCATATAGCTGGAGTATTTTTCTTCTTGAAGAGGAGAAACTTACCCAGAAACACAGTCGAAGCCAAGAAAGGGAAGGGTGACAGATCTCTCTTCTGCCTAATCCAATCCTCTTGGTGATGAATTGTCACAACTTCTTCCAATATCAACAAATTGTTATTCAGCTTGAGGACTCTTGTGCCGGTTTCTTCATTGCCACGTACAGTAGAAAAATAACAGCTGACAACGATATTCAAAGAGAAACCTTCTCTTCTCACTTTCAGGATTAATGATCAACCATTCTTCTCTTGGTAAAATCACTTGTGTTATTAAACCATTTTCAAACATTTAGTCTGACCAAATAGTTTTCTGTTCTGACATCTCAATACAAGTACTTTGACTTTGTAATCACAGCTTCAGTAAGATACCATTTACGGTTTCAAAAATATCTCAAAAATTGTATAATACCTAAAAAATAATAGATGAAATTACAATCATAAGAAAAAGTCAACTGTGATTGGAGTCACCTTCTCATCGTCAACTCTAAACTCGAAGTCATTCTCTAAAGGTGTCAAGTTCAAATCCAAACTAAAAACACGTCTACTATTAACTTTCTTCACCAATGGTGTTGACAAATCAAGCGATAACGAAGCGTGGTTTTCGGTAGTTGTAGTCCCTCTATGGCGCCTCATATGTCCACCCAAAGCTTGTCCTATAGCAAACTCAAGTCCACAAATGGAGCACTTGTGTGTTTTGGGCGTCGTGTCGTGATGATGACTTGTCATGTCACCATCTACGAGCCTCGGCTTTTTATGACTTGCTCTATGCCCTCCAAGGGCTTGAAAAGACGGAAATTGGCGGTTGCATGTCTTGCACTCAAAGACTCGGCTAACTGAATCATCTTGATAGGGCTCCATGTTTGCGTTGCCTCTAGAAAGAAGCATCAAGTAGTTTGCCACGCTATTTATAGTCGTGTCGAATTCGTCCGCTCTTGATCTCTTCATAGGTATACACACCATCTTTTGCAATATATGATCTATCACAAACTTTTAGAAAATAAAGAGAAGTGGGATAACAAGTTTTAAGCTACAAGTTTGGAAACAAAACTCAAAAAGTAGATTTTTGTAAACAAATGGAAATTGGATTGAATGAAGTGAAGAGTTGATTGTGGGATATGGTGGTATTTATAGGTAACAAAAGTGTTTGACTTAATTTCGTTTGACTAAGCTACTTGAATGACGAAAATGACCTAAATAGCTTGTGGGGCACGGCACCAGAGAGTTGAAGTTTGAAGGCAAGTGGGTGGTTTAGATAGAAATTTATGAACAAACATGAAGGGCAAAATGGTAAATTAGAAAAATGGTATGAAAGTGAGAATAGTGGGTAGCCGTCATGGACTACGTCAGCATGACCGGGTGAGTGAGTCGTGAGTAGCGAGCAACTAGTGAAGGCTTCCAAGAATGTTCAAATGTTTCTGGAGAGGTTCAACGTAAAAAGACTCAAGTATGAAACATATGACTTGGTATCCAAAAAGCCAGCACACATTAGTTTGAATAAGATTATTATATATTCTTATTTGAATAGTATTAAAAATATATATATATATATATATATATATATATATATGTATATATATATATATATGTATATATATATATATGTGTGTGAATATATTTATAATCTATAAGTGTAGTCTATACTCTATAGGCATTCTTGTCAAATTTTATTCAATTTAATTAACTAAAACAAAATGAAAATTTATAACAATGCTATAGCTTGATGACAAACTTAATGATAGATAATTTGATTTTGGATGTAAATAACGTTGATGATACCATTACCAGTGATATATGGTTAATTGACACTTTTATTCAATTAGATAATTTGTGTATGTTTGGCAAAAATAAATGTTGTTGTGCTGGTGCTAATGGTGTTGCTGGTGCTGGTGCTGTTGCTGTTGCTGATGCTGATGCTGGTGCTGGTGTTGTAAAATATTAAGGCTATGTTTGGTAACACAAATTATTGGGAGATTATGGGGGCTACAGCTTTTTTTTCACAAAATAATCTATTGCCCAAAAAGTAGTATCGTTTGGTTGCCAAAATTAAGAAAGATTATAGAAAAAATAATCTCTAAAATTATAAGTTGATCCAACCAACTTTTGAGAAAAGGCTGGAGATTATTTTTTTTTATAATTACCTTATTAACCTTCCAAGTCAACTAATGTGTTATGTACTTATGTTAATGATTTTTTAAGCCTACTCCAGTCTTTTTACATGTTGACAATTTGCCAATTGCCAATTTTTGTTAAGCCTACTGCAGTACTTATGTTAATGTTTCTCAAGTCAGTTTTTTTAAGCCTAGTGCAGTACTTATGTTAACGTTTCTCAAGTTAGTTTTTTTAAGCCTACTGCAGTTTTATAATAGTTTCATGCTCACTTTATCAAATATAGGTGCAGGCCTTTTTTTTTGTTAGAATTTGTTGTAGGCCTTTTTCATGCTCACTTTATCACTTTATCATTTTTTTAATATTTATTGTTGCAATAATCACCAACTCAATAAGATTCCAATGCAGATTAGAATATTCATTTGATGTTTATTTCTATATTACTTGTAGAATTACTTACTTTGTTTCTTAACTATTTTACCAGGTAAATACTATTTGGTAGATAAAGGATATCCCGATAGAAACGGATATCTTGTTCCATATTCCAAGACAAGATACCATCAATCTCAGTTTGAATATGAGCCACCAAACAACAAGCAAGAAGCTGTCAACTGCAAGCATTCATTTTTACGGAGTTATATTGAAAGATCATTTGGAGTCATAAAGAAACGATGGAAAATACTTGGTGGAATGCCTAAATTTAGTGTGCAAACTCATATTGATGTTATTATCGCTACATTTGCTTTACATAACTACATCCGTAACAGTTCACAAGAAGACATGATGTTTACAGTGATGGAGGAAAATCCGGATTATATACCACGAGACGAACTCCACGATGTTCATAGTCATGAAACGAACAATGAAAACAATTCTGAAGGAGCATCTAACGAGATGAAGCATATTTCATAGTCATGAAACGAACAATGAAAACAATTATGAAGTAGCATCTAACGAGATGAAGCATATATGTAACGATATTGCTACTTTAATATGGAATGCACATCGTGGATGATAATTTAACATCATTTTAACGTTGTTTGTATTTTTACATGGATTTTCATGCAATGCTACATATTTATGATTTATATCAATATTTTTATTTACTATTCTTATTCATATTGGGTTTGTCATTTGTATGTCCAATTACGTCATTTTACACTTTTAATCTATAATTACAGCTAGTTTGCCAAACACTACTACAAAAAAAAGATAAATTTTTAATCTTTTTCAGCACCAGCACCAACACCAACATCAGCACCAGCACCAGCAACAGCACCAGCACCAGCAATTTTTGCCAAACACACCCTAAAATTGTAGCTTATTTTTTGCAGTGGTGCTAGTGCTGTTGATGAAAAAGATTAAAATAAGTTAAATTATGAAAAATAATCTCAATAATCTTTTAAAAGCTGGTTTTGAGAACTTATTCTTTTTGGAAGTTATTTTCCTAAAATATCACAATCTTAGTTTGCCAAACAAATATTTTGACCAAAGCTTTTCTAAAAAAATAATTTTAAGCTTCCATAATCTTTCATAATTTCTCGCGCCAAACATGCCCTTAATTAAGAAAAACTAGCTAGCTTAGTGTAATATTCAAAACTTTAACATCGAACATACGGCCATTTGTGTAACATGTTGCGAACGTGCCTGCAAATGCTTACCCTAACCAAGTAGTGAAATTAGCTTCTTTGTCGCAAATTAAATTTCTTCTACCCAAGACAAAACTATAATATTTTAGTCACATAAGTGTGCTAAAATATAGTTATTGTATACAAAACAAGTACATCAACCAATAAACGCCATTGAATACTTGTAGCTATTAGTTGTAAAAGTAAAAATAATACGTCTTCTAGAACTTAATCGGTACTTAAATCAAATTTATTTCTGTTAGACAACAATTAAGTTTTTTTAACAAATAACAGAATGATTAGTTCGCATGCATCTTTTATTTTGGGTCTTCTATATACTTAATAATTTGTATATTTTTTCGACGTCTTTTGCAATTCGAAAATTTATAAATAGCACGAATAAGTTCACATTTATAGTTTTAGAATATTTTATAATTGGTAATTTGTGTTAATAGTCCAGAATATAATCATATTCTTATCTACAAGACTACAACTCATATTCCTAAAATTCTTATAAAACTGGTATCTGTCATTTAAGTGTCAATTATAAACTATACATAATATTCTGTTTACACCATGATATGATATTTATGATATGGAATTGAAGTTTCTTCTGTAACTAAACTTTTTTGGTATGCAATTGACTAGAAACATAGAAGTATAGACAATACAATCTTTCGCTGAATATACTTGGCTATTCAGGTGTCTACCAACTAAAATTAGAATTTCAGTTTTTTTACCCGAACTAGATCGACATGATTTTTTATTATGATAAACTTTACACTCTGACATAGTATATATGTAAAACAAGGACTAGTACGATTGTATATACTTCGCCGACAATTCACTGCTAATAGACGGGAAAATTGCAAGAATAGACGTTCCTCGATCTCAATAGATTATATCACAATAAAGGAGCCGCACTCAACATTATTGAATGTCTGGAGACTTACACGCATGGATGGTTAATGATGAAGACTCTCATACATCTCTCATAAATCCTTTACCGTTTCTACCTCCTCAAATAATTCTATGCCAATGAATACTATTTCTAGAAAACATCATATGGTACATAGGGAAGAGATATATAGGGAAGAGATCTAGCGAGAAGAAAATATGAAATACGAATAGGCAACACAAACAATCAAAAATTTAGATAATCGATCACCAACTTTATTTCAAGAAATGATAAAACAAACCATGATGGACCAGCTGATCTTTACCGATTACTTTGAGTCCTAATTATTACATAAAAAAATAAAGTGAAATTGGAATCAGTTTTCGTTTTTTCTTTTTTTCTTTTTTTAATGGTAAGGGAAATTAATAAAACTTGACGAGGGGATACGTTCTCTAAATAATAAGGGATTTTCTAAAATGTGTATGAAGGCACATGTTTGAGTTTTATATAAAATTATAGTCGGAGATTATTAAATTTAAATTTACATTTAATTATGGTAACTTATAACTATATTTAATAAGAATTAAATGTATTTTTCAATATATATATATATATATATAAAAAAAAATAAAAAAAAATAAATAAATAAAAAAATTAATAAACATACCTAGCATGCGTCTAGGGTACATGTTAGAAAAAACGGATTAATAAATAAAAATCATAAAAATAGAAAGAAAACTATGTGATGCAATTATCTAGAAGTTATTATGACACGCATTTGATTACGTTAGCATGCATGAAACTAAGATTAATGTGCACACTACTTATTTGAGGCGCAATTAGTGGTACATGCTCAATTTAAGTTTCCCTCGTTGGCTAATTACGGACGAAAATGTGTGGCCCATGTTTATGCATAAATTCGTTCTAGCTTTTAATTTGGTTTTTAATGCTTATTTAATTGTTCTCGGCTTATATTTGAATATTTTTCTTGTTTATTAAATGTAACACAAAATTATAACGAAGTATTAGAGCTAACCCGTTTTGCAATCTTTCAAAACTCCGATCATCACCAAAAGAACTACTAGTAATTCCATGAAAACCTAGCTATTAGTCTGTCTGAACACAAATTATTGAGGGGTACGTCAGAAAAAGATCAGAACGAAACCGGTCGGGTTGTTGGCTTAAAGTCAATGTGTGTGCCGTCACAAAGAAGATCCCACACCATATATATACACTCTAGAGGTTAAGTTTGAGATGACATTCTACTAAAGCCGACGTTTCCACCATGCGAGTCATGCGACGACATCGATCCAAATTTCATCAAGGCTCGTAAAGGAGAGGAGATCGAGCTCTTGTCTGCTTAGTTTAGAATAATAATGATTCTGTTTTTTGTGCTTGGTTTTATGATTGTATCTGTACATCCAATAATTTTGGTTTTAGTTGAGTTTGTTTGGTCCAAGTTGTAATAATTCCCTAGTTTTTTGCTATCTATCAATAAAAACTTCAAATGATGTTCAGTTTTTTAGGTAATTAATGACCAAAACCACAATTTTAGAGAGTGTGGTGGTGGTGATGTTGTATTTTTCTATTCTCAAGTCATATTAAATTAGTAAGTCTTGTATTAGGTCTTTTGAGTAAAATAATTGTTTAAATGATCGATAGAGGAATAATTCCAAAGATTACCCAGTTTTATAAGGTGGAAAAAACGAAGAAAAAGATAAGTGTGCCGGAAATTGATTGCATATTTGACACGTTATTTGTTGCCAACCGCCCATGCAACCTGCTGCATGGAAAGTAGTTGCTCCTATTTTATTTTATCTTTATTTTTGTATCATTTTTTATTTTAGATTTTTTTTTTTTTTTTTTTTTTTTTTGAAAAGCAATACATTTTTATAAAATTAAAACTAGCAAGATGCTAGGAATTACATTAAACTCAACCAACAGTGATAATAACGACCCTCACAAATTACAACAACCATAAACACGACCCTCGACATCAACCTTCGCTAAACTACAGTGTCTCTAAAATCTCTACCCAAAAAGATCCTTGAATTCACAATGGAGATCCAACAAACAAAGGAGGACAACCCGTCTTCAAACTCTAGCACAACACCTAACCACTTAATGGCATCACCCTATTTGAGAGCATGAAGATGGGTTAAAAACCCGACCACGACCTTCACACACAACCTACACACTGCCGAAACCTCAAACATAAACTTTTAACCTTGCAAACAAATCGAGTGGTGGCACATTGATATGTAAAATCCGTTGACGAAGAACCTTATGATTGTAAAACCGCCACGCGTCAAAACTACCCGACATTTGCTCACCTAACCCAACACCTCGACCCTCATGAAACTACATAAACTAGCTCACACCCACATGAAATTTTGAACAAATACAAGATCTGCTCCACAAACTCTACAATGACCGAAAAAAAAGCTAAACCAACCAACCACCAAGCACACTCAACCTCGCGATGAAAAACAACGCCTCAACCCTCCGGAATCAAACCATCACTACCACACAATCTTGTCAATCTTTATCATTTCTTACCTGTTGGTGTTTTTGTGAGAGTATAAAAATAAATGGGCTTTTAACTTTAAGCAAATGTGGGAACATTTTTCAATTTAATCATCTTCTAATTGATCAACATGCGTGTTAAAACCAACATTAAAAGATCTCAATTTATAACTATCTATAAGTATAAACAACACACATATTATGACCAACGATAACATGTAATTGTTGGAATTATTACATCATGACATTCATATTAATAAACCAAAATATCAAAGTACATATAGCGGAAGCACAGAATCATATAACACATAAATAATTAAACCAAAATAAAGTGAACGTACCTTGATGATTCTAACAAGAACAAGAATCAACCTTGATCAATATGGATTATGAACCCTAATTAGGGTTTATAGGATTATAGGAACTGCCCCTCACCGTTTTTGCAATTCAATCCAAGATTCTTACAATAATGTGTAAGAATCACATTTTTGTACACACGTACTAAACCAAACTAAAGTAATGCAAGTTATTTAATCACAAAATCAAAACCAAAACAAATTTTGTTTTACAAAATTCGGTCGACCCTATTGGAGGGTTAGAACCGATCGACTAAACAAGAAAAGAGGAAGCAAACTTTAGGGTTTAGTATAATGCACAAGAGGTACCAAAAACTAGAACCCAATGTTTGTTTATATAGGCCATGTAACTTAGAACCCAAGTTAGAGTTGGATTAGGAATCTTAACCCTAAAACCGATCGGCCCATAATATTAGGGAAGATCCGGAATCTTCTTGGCTACTAATTACATCCTAGTCCATTTCCTTATTTTATTTAACGACCGTTAGTCACTTCCGTTAAATACTAACGTCCTTTATTTATTTTGTGATATTTAATAATCAAATATAACATTTTACATTTAATTATTAATCTTTAGTTCTCATACGTAATGTGTGCAATCACGTGGTCTCGAGTTCGATCCTAACACACAACTACTATTTTATGTCTAAAAAACTAACAGCTCCCACTTAGACATATTATAATAGTTGTGATCACATCGGTTAGCGTCTTCCAACACGCCGATGCCTCTAGTACAACTCGAGTAGGTCTCCTGGAAAAACCTTTAATGATTCATCATTATTATTATACTTTTGTTTCTAATACTACATCAAATAAAGATATGGATATTATCTTTATTCAAAATTCTATTTCTCGTTGTTTATGATTGAGCAAGATTACCAAATCTTCTGAACATATTCAGGGGAGATCTTGGGCATGGCCATGCAAACATCTTGTCAACCCTGCGAGGGGCCCAGCAGTATTAAACTCCAAAAATAAATTTGGAGGAACAAATTCTATTTTGACTACGAGCATAACTCAGGAACTTTGCAACAATTCCGAAAATAATCTTTATTACTACCAGTTACGTATAGCGTTAAATTGTTCCACAGAATGCACTACATTCACAACAGTTATCTGGTATCTCAAGTCTGAGGATAACTATTCATGATTTACTTAAAAATATCCATAAGTCATATCATGTAGTTGGGATAAGTCCTATATTCAATTAATTGAATATCATGTGAATTTGGTATGACAATGCATCAATATACTTTCAAGTATATTCTACCAAAACTCAGATTTGTCTTACCATAATGATATTCTCATATCATTAACTGACAACGGACATTTAGAATAACTAAGTTATTCACGGATTTAAAACATGCAAAAAATAGGATAACAATATTAAATAATGAATATAAACATAAGCACTACTTTATTTCATTAATAAATAATAAATGTTTAACATCCTTTATCCAAATACTAAATAGATCAATGCATGAAAATTCTAGTTGATGAATTATGTCTCAAGCTATAATAATCATACTCGTTGACAAGACATAAATCAACCAACTTTGATCTATCAAAATTTTGAGAATACTTATTTCAAGAATTCATCTTGTGAAGTTCTTGTATGTGTGCATTCAAATAATTTTGATAATGCCACATAATATTTCATAAAGTGTGTGACATCCTCAATCACCAATTTATAATTCTTAAACTTTCAATAAATTTTAAAGTTTCAAGTAATCTTATTCCTTTTAATGTATAATGCAACTATGCTTTAAGTAAAGCATAACTAGTACGCATGGCCATTAACAAGGATGAAATCCTACCATGACTAGTATTGAGTGTCATCTCAATTTCATTAGCATCATTGTATGCAAACAACAATATGCTCTTTAAAATTCCGTAAACTTTAATATCTACTGTGTAATGTTTGATGCCTTTCAAACTTTCAAGTTTGTTGGCTATGACAATTATCACAACAATTGACAAATTGTTCATATGTAGAATTTGGAAGTTGTTCCAGGCTGAGGATGTAATTCTATATCCAAACATATTCCATTAGAATATTCATTACACTAGTTATCTGTTAGCATTGATTTTATGCTATTTTGGAAGTGATGGTCATTTATAGCTTAGAACATTGAGTGTCATGTATAATATGTATTTTATGTTAAGTGGGCTAGTAGCATTAGTGTTGTTAGTTTAAATATATGTGTAGTGCATATATTAGCTCACTTTATTATCCAAGTCAAAAGCCCATCAAGCCTTGCTTGATGGCAGTCAACATATAACCAAACACTCTCTGATTTAGCAAGGTGTGCTGTGAGAGAGTGTGTGTGTTTTATTTGTATCTTTTCTCTCAATCTAATATACATACATTCCCATGAAAACTCTCTACTGCCACCACATCTCACCTCATCTATATTTCTTCTCATTACCATCTATATTATCCTCTTCTTATTGTTCTTGCTGCCATTCGTATATAATAAAGAAGTGTATGATAGAGTAGGATTTCAAGCAACAACAAGTGGTATCAACAGCCGGTTAACGAGGTAGGAAGCTTTTGTGTTCGGTTTGTGATTACAAGAAAACATAAGCTACGTTTTTTTTCTCTAAAAAACGTGAGTTTTTGTTTTTTTTGCTTCGATCTACACAAAAATAAAGAAAAGGTGGTGTTTGTTCTTAGTTGGAAAAATATTGTGATTATTCCTCACTTAGATTTTGGGTAAAAAGCTGCATTTTTGGTTTGTGTTCTAAGTGGTTTGATCGAATAATCACAAAGGGTGAAGTTGTTAATGTGTTTGTGGAATTAAAGTGAATACTTTATTTGAAATATCTTTGATATTATTGGTTTAGTTGGTGAATATTGTCAGGCAAGTGTGCAACTAGGTGAAAAGTGGTCAGACATATCCCTTGAAATAAGACTTCACGTGGGCTTTGTACTCAAAAGTCAACAAAAGTGGCAAAAAGTTGAAAAATCTCGGAATTGCTCAGATCTCTCGGAATTGCGCTTATCTCTCGCAATTGCTACTTTCTATCGCAATTCACTGCTGTCTCGCAATTGTTCTGTCGCAATTCATCTCGCAATTTCCGTATTCTGTCGCAATTGGGCTGTCTCGCAATTGCTACTTCTATCGCAATTGGCTCTCGCAATTCAGCAATTGTCTCGCAATTCAGACTCTTTCGCAATTCAAGTGCAGTCTCGCAATTGGTTTTCGCAATTGGGTTTCGCAATTCAAGAGTTTTATCGCAATTGGTCTCGCAATTCATATTTAGTCTCGCAATTGGTGCAATTTTCAGAATTGGCAACTTCAGTCCTTGTACTTTCCAGCAGCCTAAGGAAACTTTCTAATTTGGCAGTTTTGGCCCTCGTACTTCTGTGAAACGATTTCAAAGTTGTCTTTTTACGTCAAAACTTCAAAAGGTTATAACTTTTGAACCGTAACTCCGTTTTCAGTCCACGACCTGTCAAAACGACCGTGAGACCGAGGAGAAGGACACGTTGAATCAATTTATTCATTCAACCCAAGTTTCGAGGCCTGAAAACGCTCCAAAATGAAGTTATTGAGGTTTTAAGTTTTCAGACCAAAATTCCACCGTAACAACTTACATCAACCTAACCAAATTACAACTTCAATCATCACCAACAACACAACAAGACTTCACAACAACAACCAAGTTTAACCTTCAACAACAACATCTCCTACTTTGTTGCAAAGATCCTGTATCTATTTTATCGTACCAACCATCATCAATGGCATCTCATCAAGTCGATATCACAACTGCTTTGGCAAATGGTTTTGCTTCAGTATACAGGGCATTAAACATCGAACCACATAACAACAACCAATGGAATTCACCGTACACTGACAATACGCAGTTATATATGGGACAAGAATGTCAAATGGTTGATGTTATCGGGAATCAACAAGGAAATGCTATGGGTATACAGACGGGGAATCAAATGCTTCAGAATGGGGTCAATCCGCATGAGGATTATTGTTTCATGACTTCATCTGAAATTCAAAGGAGTGATATAGGCAGAATTGGTAATGTTCCTGCAATGACGAAAGTAGAAAAGCTCCAGTACATGCTGATGCTAGCCAACAAGGAACATTCGGGAATACCTTTGACTGCTGAGGAATCCGACTTCTTGCTTTCAACCAGAATCAATGATAATTCTACAGAAGTCACAGGAGTCTCCGATCCTATGCCTGATCAGCAAGAACCTACATCATGCAGTGATTCTGAAACTCCTCCGTCCTATGACACAGAACCACTCCATGAGGTACCATCATTGTTTGCTCATGAAAAGCCACATTCTGTGCCTCTCGAACCTAATTTCGATACATATGTGGGGGAGCAAGTTAATAGCAATGTTAACTGTGAAACTTCATATATGGATCCTAATGAAGTTCAAGTTGCACAAAATGATGCTAATGATGAGGAAACTCGTGCTCTATTTGAATCATTACTTCATAATTGTCAAATAGAGATTGAAAAGGTCAAAAAGATCAATCGCGAGGTAAAAGCCGCGAATGAAAAATTGACCACTGAGCTTGAGAGTTATAAGGTGAATGCACGAGCTTATGATTTTCACAACAATCGATAGTCAGAACTTGAAAATAGTTTAAGAGATTCTGTTTTAAGAGAACAACGTTTGCAAATCAAATTTGACACTCTAGATGTCAATTTAAACAACAAAATAAAATCTTTAAACAAGGAAATTTATGAACTAACCAACCAGCTTTCAAAACAAAAATCAACTTATTCCAATCTTGAAAAAGAAAAGAAGGAGTTGAATGAAAGGTTTTCAAAACGTGAAAAGGATCTTCTTAAAGAGATCAATGACAAAAAGGAAACCATTGCAAAGTTGGATGATTTGCTTGTAAAAACGGGTCATTCTGCACAAACAGTTAACTTGTTAATAAACGATCCAAACCCGATTTTACATACATTAAAAAAGGTGGCTATCGGTTATGAAAACCCTTATATTCTCAAGAAAGCTCAAAAAGAACAGAATGTGCTTTTTAATGGAAATTTAATAAATGCTATCCATGACCCTCCTCCGGGTTATGATTCTAGTGAAACGATTGAGCTTTCCAAACAGAGTAGAAACAAAATGCAACAATTGAACAGAGAAATAAAACCCATTGACTATAATGAAGTTAACAAACTTGCTGGGGTTCATCTTGTTCAAAAGAAGTCACCTCTGTTTTTTCAAAAACCAGTGGTTTTCACAAGACAAAAAGCTGTTTCAAAACATCTGCCTAACATCGAACAAATGGCATCTAAAAACACTTATGATTCAAGTGCAGCTAGACTATATTTGGTTGATCTTAAACAGAGAATTGAAATACTTCAAAGTATTGTGGCTTCCAAAACAAACAGTAACAAATTTTCAAGTTTTCAGACTGAACTAAAAGGAATGTTTGAACAAGACATTAATCCACACATTGATGCAATCTATGCGGTTGTTCAAAATGTGGAATATAATCTTTTGAAAGAGTCAGCAGAATTCGTTAAGGACCACAAATCCTTAGTGAAGGAAGCTAATGAATACTTGGAACACATAAAAGTTTTGGAAAAGCAAAATGACAATCTCTGCTTCGAAGCTCTATCGACTGATATCATGTCCATTATATACCAAACATATTCTGTTGAGGATGATGAAACACTTCGAGCTGAGATTTCTCAAATTGTTGAAAAATATGAAAAGGCGCTTTTGAAACTTGAAAAACAAAATTGCACATATTTTAAATAACTTGATACAAAAAAGGAAGAATGCAAGTATGACAAACTGTCGTATGAGCGTTCTTATAAACAACTGAAAGAACAAATTGATCTTTTGAAGTCTCAGCTTGAGAGTCAAAAAAGGCAGGGTGAGGAAACTAAGTTTGCAAAACCATCAACTTCGGAACAACCAAAAATGTCAATTTCTAAAACGGTTCCAACAGTTGATGTGACAATTGATTTGACAAAACCAGTCACTCCAACACCCTTGCCTAAAACACCAAAAGTGAAAGCACCTGGCCTTTCTAGGAATTGCTCACCGAATGTGACCATTCAAACAGTTAAGGAATCAGTTGGTTCAAACAAAACGGTCCACAATCACTACCTAGAAACCGCTAGACAAAAGGCACAGGTTCGACAAGATGGAATTTTAGGTACAAAACCTAGAGTGATGAATTCTACAACATTACAAAGCACTGCTAGTAGTAGTAAACCACTATCTAGGATCATTCAACTAAAGACTAGGGATTGGCTGGCATCTAAGAGTAGTTACGCAAAAGAAAATATTACCCACGTAGAATCAAACACTATGAACTCAACTTCCTCTTCGAACCAGAAACAAGCTTCAAATGACTGTAGTGACAAAGTTAAGGTTGCCGCTTTAAACAAGAATGTTGAATCTGTTTGTCCTACATATCAAAAATGTGTCTTTTCAGCTAATCATGATGCATGTGTTGCACAATATATCAAGAAAGCAAATGCAAGTGCTAAGGCACAATCCTCTAAGACATCAAATAGCAACAAACCCGTTGCTAAGAAGCAAAAGGCTAAGAAACCAACTAGGTGGATCTCTATAGGACGTAGTGTTTCTCAAAATGAGACTTCCGCTGCATCTGAAAAGGAAATATCTCCTAGATCTTGCCCTAGGTGGATTCCCACGGGAAAAGTTTTTAAAACAGTTGGTCTTAGATGGATTCCCACAGGAAAGATTCTTGATAGCTGCACCACAACAAGTAATAGTGAAAATCATCAGGATAAGGATGTAGAAACCACTACAACCGTTGATAGTGGACACCCTCAATGTGATGATTCATGTTCTTCTAACACTGTTATTTGTGCATATTCTTCTTTTGTGGATTCTGTGATTGCAGGTACTCGTAAAAGTGTTGAGATTTCACTCGCTGAATGTGGAAGGGAAGACCTTTATGCCAACATCGCATTTGGAAATCCTGATCTACATCCACTCTTAACTCCACTTTTACTTGTTCAAACTTAGTCATTCTTTGTGAATATACATTTTTTGAAAACATCAAAAAGAATATACAAAAATGGAAAATTTTCAAAAAAATACAAAAACAATATAAAATCACAAAAATCCAAAAAATATTCTTCTCCGACATGTCTCTCGTATAATCAATATTCTGTACGTACTTAGAAATATCATTCAACAATGATACGGGCATGTACAGATGCTTGAGCGAGAGTTCTTTAAATGTTTTCAAAACATGTCGTTTCTCAAAATTTCTATATGGCTTATGCACACATGTCAGTGCATAACCCGTTCTTCAAAGAAAGGAAAGTGCTTAGTCAAAATCTTTCGAGCACTTATCCTAAAATCAATGGCTTTCGTGCATTTCAGTACGAAACCCGCGCTTAATTCAATGGCTTCGGAACATCTCAGTTTCGGACCCGAACTTCAAATAAAGGAAAGTGTTGTGCAAACCCAATTTCTTTTTCTAACACTTATCCTAAAAACAAATGAAGATATTTCTCCTTACATATCTTCAAAGATTTTCAAAATCTTCTCTATTTTGAGCACATTTTCTTCAAGATTTTTCAATAAGATTTTTCCAAATCTTTCATAGAGTACTCAAGATAACTCCCTCCTAAACCCTTAAAACTGCTTTTAAACTAAAATGTTTAACCTTATGCTTTGTTTAAAGGGGAGTAGAAAAACAAAATGTTCCAATTTCATGCTCAAATCCGTCTATCTCTCCAAAAAGTTTCATTTTAATCAGTTGATATCAAAAATATCACTGCATGCTATTTTTGAGGGGGAGAAGATGTGATTAAAATGTGATCAAAAGAGAATCTCAAGAGTTCTTCGAAAAGACTCAGCATGAACCCTCGAATTGACGAAAGATAAATGTCAGTAATCGAAAAGACTAGTCCGGGACGGGTAATAATTTCAAGATGGTTATCCATTGATGTAAACGTGTCTCGCAAAGGACTTGTCTGAGTAGAATGTACCAATTCGAGAGATGATCTTTTGATATGACCAGGACGGGTAATAACTTCAAGCTAGTCTAACTAGTGATGTAAACGTGTCTCGAAATGGTCATATTAATTGAAAATCGATCAGTTCAAAAAGTGCGAACTCTACCCATCATGTGCAATTCTTTCTTAAATCTCATATGCACATGTGAAGGGGGAGTATTTCAGAAAATGCAAAACTCTCTAAGTGTTATCAAAATGTGTTTTATTCATGAACACTTTGAGAGATTTTCTCAAATGGTTTTATGGCAAGTGATCAACAAACCTAGGATAATCATGGAGTTATAAGGTGATTATGGTTAGGTTATGTCCTATGATCCGCCAGAGCCGGATGGATCTTCCCAAGGACAATTCCAATAGTCTAGAATTAGAAGTCCTTAGGTAAGATTGAAAAAAGGAGTATAATGAGAAAGGAGAAAGAAGGGGTTGAAGAATGAAAAAGAAAAGTTTTTGTCAGGGTGAAAAGAAATAGCCCTCCATGAAAACTTAGGTCAGAAACCGGGTCAATACATTTGCTATTGGTATTCACTAAGGTGATATTGGTATTGAAGGCAAGACGTCATGGACCCAGTGACGCATTTACACCACCCCTCCTATCCACTCAGATATCTCTCAAAAGATATTTGTTTCATTTCTCACGGAGAACACTACATAAGCTATCGACCTCTCACTCCGAGATGTGTTGATATTGAAAAGGTGGCACTCTGCTCCATGCCTCCGTCGACTAAAACCAAAACGCACATTATCGAGTCTAGAGACATGAGATTCATCAAAGATCTCTTAGGAACACTTCCTATGCAATACACTTGTGTTCACTCATAAAGGATACAAGTTGTATGAGTCTTAATGAGATCTAAAAGGATCTTGCCTCACGACATGATGGCCGCTGGACGATTTATTGCTAACTGTCTTATGCAGGTACCTACGAAAGTCCATTCACCATCATCATCTACAACGTAGACGCATCTGATCAGAAGAAGTAGAGCAAGGCAAGAACATTCAAAGTCAATACTTTGAAGATCACAGAGCATGAAGGAACAATGAATCAAGTCTATTATACAGTGACACACAAAGTTCAAGACATCAAAAGCAAAAGACCAATCACCGGAGCGTCATTGAAATGACCATCCCTTAGGGGGAGATTGTTAGCATTGATTTTATGCTATTTTGGAAGTGATGGTCATTTATAGCTTAGAACATTAAGTGTCATGTATAATATGTATTTTATGTTAAGTGGGCTAGTAGCATTAGTGTTGTTAGTTTAAATATATGTGTAGTGCATATATTAGCCCACTTTATTATCCAAGTCAAAAGCCCATCAAGCCTTGCTTGATGGCAGTCAACATATAACCAAACACTCTCTCATTTAGCAAGGTGTGCTGTGAGAGAGTGTGTGTGTTTTATTTGTATCTTTTCTGTCAATCTAATATACATACATTCCCAGGAAAACTCTCTACTGCCACCACATCTCACCTCATCTATATTTCTTCTCATTCCCATCTATATTATCCTCTTCTTATTGTTCTTGCTACCATTCGTATATAATAAAGAAGTGTATGATAGAGTAGGATTTCAAGCAACAACATTATCTAATAACTCTTAATTAGATATCAACATTGTCATAACATCTTATAACAATTTGTTTATGTAACATGATGTTCATGAAAAATCTTCGAGTCATACTTAGATTTCATTCATGTTCTATCTTATTTAAAAGATATGTATTTATTTAGACATTCTAAATAATATATCATGTTCTATTAGATTTATTTACCGCACATGTTTATAATAATAAACACACATTCCAAGGTTATATGTTTTTCTTCCTAAATCTTTTATATGAAGTTTCATTCTAAATTAAGTCTTAACATTTAACTTATATGGAATGTTACTTCCTATATGTTATCCAACATATATGATTTAAGAAAGTAAACATAATACTCCCACTAGCTTTCAGGAATACTTATGAATTATCTTATTTTAATTATCAATTCAAAATTTGAATTTAATATTTAAATATAAGAATTATCTCCTAGATGCATGCATTAATTCATTCATGAATTATTGCACTATGTACACTACCAAAAATTATTATTAATTCAAAAATCATTTTGATTACTTACCGTCCTCGTTCAAATAATCACTCAAAAAAGAGTTTTGATATTTCATTGTTAAATTTTATATTCATGAAAATAAATATGACAATTACCATCTTTGTATATTTAATGCACTTAGAAAAGTATATTCAATCATAGTTAATTGCTTAATTATGATTAATAATCTTGTCATGCATTAAAATATGTACAATATTGTCCATATGATTTCTACACAAAGATTGAAACCACTAGGGTTACCTTATCTTTGAAGAAACTCATCTTCATTCTCTAGTCTAACTATTAAGAATTAAGATAAGAGACAATTCCCAAACTAGGCCAAAAGTTTTGGCCCATTTCAAGAGGAAGCCAAAACCAAGTGCTATTTCCCATTTTGTCCACGCTCGACCGCTCGACTGCTCGACCCATAAACCTTGCGACACGTGTCATTCCTTTCTTGACACGTGTCATTCTTTTATTTTTTTATTAATAAAAATTTGGCCCACAATTGACCAATAAATTTGGCAACATTAGCCCCTTAACCAAACAAGCGTTTGCAAAGTTAGTCCTTTTATTAACGGCCATTTTATTTTAGTCCATTAACCAAACAAGCGTTTGCAAAGTTAGTCCTTTTTACTAACGGTCGTTTTATTTCAGTCCATTAACCAAACAAGCGTTTGCAAAGTTAGTCCTTTTACTAACGGCTGTTTTATTTTAGTCCATTAACCAAACAAGCGTTTGCAAAGTTAGTCCTTTTCATTTTTGGTCCTTGCGATTATTATTATTATTCAAAAAAATTCAAAAGAATTTATAAAAATTCCAAAAAACTTATAAAAATTCGAAAAAAATTATAAAATTTCGAAAAGTTTCGAAAAAATTTATAAAAAATCGAAAAAGATTTAAAAATTCGAAAAAACTTATAAAATTTTGAAAAATTTATAAAAATTCGAAAAAATTTTAAAAATTCGAAAAAATTAAAAAAAAATCGAAAATTTATAAAAATTAGAAAAAATTTTAAAAATTCGAAAAATTCGAAAAATTTATAAAAATTCAAAAAATTTGGAAAAATCCGAAAAATGTTCAAAAATGTATAAAAAAAGGAAATTTTTTAAAAATTCGAAAAATTAGAAAAAATTTATAAAAATTCGAAAAATTTTTAAAAATTAAAAAAATTTGGAAAAATCCGAAAAATGTTGAAAAATTCGAAAAAACCTATAAAAATTCGAAAAATTTATAAAAATTCATAAATTTTTTAAAAATTAGAAATAATTTATAAAAATTCAAAAAATTCGAAAAAATTTATTTAAATTCGAAAATTTTTAAAAAATTCAAAAAAAATTATAAAAATACGAAAAAATTCTAAAAATTCGAAAAAACTATTAAAAATTCTAAATTTTTTAAAAATTAGAAAAAATTTATAAAAATTTGAAAAAATTTTAAAAATTAGAAAAAATTTATAAAAACTCGAAAAATTCAAAAAAATTTAAATAAAATCGAAAAATTTTTAAAAATTCAAAAAATTCGAAAAATCTAAAAAAATTCGAAAAATTCAAAAAATTTATAAAAATTCGAAAAAAAATTATAAAAAATCAAAAAATTTATAAAAATTCAAATTTTTTTAAGAATTAGAAAAAATTTATAAAAATTCAAAAAATTCGAAAAAATTCAAATAAATTCAAAAAAATTTTAAAAATTCGAAAATTTCGAAAAATTAAAAATAATTCAAATAAAATTTTAAATTCGAAAAGAATTATAAAAATATTAAAAATTTATAAAAATTCGAAATTTTTTAAAAAATTATAAAAAATTTATAAAAATTCGAAAAAATTTATAAAAATTAGAAAAAATTTATAAAAATTCAAAAAATTCGAAAGAATTCATATAAATTCGAAAAAATTTTAAAAATTCAAAAAATTCGAAAAACTTAAAAAAATTCAAAAAAAAATTTTGAATTCGAAAAAAAATTATAAAAATTCAAAAAATTTATAAAAGTTCGAAAAAGTTTTAAAAATTCGAAAAAATTTTAAAAATTCGAAAAAACTTATCAAAAACCGAAAAATTTATAAAAATTCATAAATTTTTTAAAAATTAGAAAAAATTTATAAAAATTCAAAAAATTCGAAAAAATTTATTTAAATTCGAAAATTTTTAAAAAATTCGAAAAAACTTATAAAAACACGAAAAAATTCTAAAAATTCGAAAAAACTATTAAAAATTCAAAATTTTTTAAAAATTAGAAAAAATTTATAAAAATTCGAAAAAAATTATAAAAATTCGAAAAAATTTTAAAAATTAGAAAAAATTTATAAAAATTCGAAAAATTCAAAAAAATTTAAATAAAATAGAAAATTTTTTAAAAATTCAAAAAATTGGAAAAATCTAAAAAAATTTCGAAAAATTAGAAAAAATTAATAAAAATTCAAAATTTTTTTAAAATTAGAAAAAAATTATAAAAATACGAAAAAATCTATCAAAATTCGAAAAAGTAGAAAAAACTTATATAAATTCGAAAATTTTTTAAAAATTCGTAATTTTTTTAAAATTAGAAAAAATTGAGCAGTTGAGCAGCGGTGGTCGAGCTGTTGAGCAGTTGAGCAGCGGTGGTCGAGCGCGCTCGACCACCGCTGCTCAACTGCTCAAATGCTCAATAATTTTCGAATTCGAAAAGAATTCGAAATGTGGTGGTCGAGCGGTTGAGCAGTTGAGCAGCGGTGGTCGAGCGCTCGACCACCGCTGCTCAACTGCTCAACCGCTCGACCACCGCTGCTCAACTGCTCAAATGCTCAATAATTTTCGAATTCGAAAAGAATTCGAAATGTGGTGGTCCAGCGGTTGAGCAGCGGTGGTCGAGCGCTCGACCACCGCTGCTCAACTGCTCAACTGCTCAATTTTTTCTAATTTAAAAAAAAATTCGAATTTTTATAAATTTTTCGAATTTATATAAATTTTTTCTAATTTTTCGAATTTTAATAAATTTTTTCTGATTTTTATAAAATTTTCGAATTTTATTTTGTTTTTTTCTAATTTTTAAAAAAATTTCGAATTTTTATAAATTTTTTCTAATTTTTTGAATTTTTATAAATTTTTTCTAATTTTTATAAGGTTTTTCGAATTTTAAAATATTTATGAATTTTTATAATTTTTAAAAAAAAATCAAATTTTTATAAATTTTTCTTTTATTTCGAATTTTTAAATTTTTTTCGAATTTAGATAAATTTTTTCTAAGTTTTATAAAATTTTCAAATTTTTATAAGTTTTTTCGAATTTATAGGAATTTTTCGAATTTATGTGAATTTTTCGAATTTTTTAAAAATTTTCGAATTTATATAAATTTTTTCCAATTTTTCGAATTTTTATAAATTTTTTCTAATTTTTAAAAAAATTTCGAATTTTTATAAATTTTTAATATATTTTTAAAATTTTTTTCGAATTTAAAATTATTTTTGAATTTTTTTAAATTTTTCGAAATTTTCGAATTTTTAAAATTTTTTTGAATTTATTTGAATTTTTTCGAATTTTTTGAATTTTTATAAATTTTTTCTAATTCTTAAAAAAATTTTGAATTTTTATAAATTTTTTGATTTTTTATAATTTTTTTCGTATTTTTATAAATTTTTCGAAAAAATTCTAATTTTTCGAAATTGTTTTAGATTTTTCGAATTTTTTGAATTTTTATTAATTTTTCAAATTTTTATAAATTTTTTCTAATTTTTAAAAAATTTAGAATTTTTAATAGTTTTTTCGAATTTTTAGAATTTTTTCGTATTTTTATAATTTTTTTTCGAATTATTTAAAAATTTTCGAATTTAAATAAATTTTTTCGAATTTTTTGAATTTTTATAAATTATTTCTAATTTTTAAAAAATTTATGAATTTTTATAAATTTTTCGAATTTTTATAGGTTTTTTCGAATTTTTCAACATTTTTCGGATTTTTCCAAATTTTTTTAATTTTTAAAAATTTTTCGAATTTTTATAAATTTTTTCGAATTTTTCGAATTTTTATAAATTTTTTCTAATTTTTCGAATTTTTAAAAAATTTCCTATTTTTATACATTTTTGAAATTTTTCGGATTTTTCCAAATTTTTTGAATTTTTAAAAATTTTTCGAATTTTTTCGAATTTTTCGAATTTTTAAAATTTTTTCTAATTTTTATAAATTTTAGATTTTTTTTTAATTTTTTCGAATTTTTAAAACTTTTTCTAATTTTTATAAATTTTTCGAATTTTTAAAATTTTTTCGAATTTTTATAAATTTTTCAAAATTTTATAAGTTTTTTCGAATTTTTAAATCTTTTTCGATTTTTTATAAATTTTTTCGAAACTTTTCGAAATTTTATAATTTTTTTCGAATTTTTATAAGTTTTTTGGAATTTTTATAAATTCTTTTGAATTTTTTTGAATAATAATAATAATCGCAAGGACCAAAAATGAAAAGGACTAACTTTGCAAACGCTTGTTTGGTTAATGGACTAAAATAAAACAGCCGTTAGTAAAATGACTAACTTTGCAAACGCTTGTTTGGTTAATGGACTGAAATAAAACGACCGTTAGTAAAAAGGACTAACTTTGCAAACGCTTGTTTGGTTAATGGACTAAAATAAAATGGCCGTTAATAAAAGGACTAACTTTGCAAACGCTTGTTTGGTTAAGGGGCTAATGTTGCCAAATTTATTGGTCAATTGTGGGCCAAATTTTTATTAATAAAAAAATAAAAGAATGACACGTGTCAAGAAAGGAATGACACGTGTCGCAAGGTTTATGGGGTCGAGCAGTCGAGCGGTCGAGCGTGGACAAAATGGGAAATAGCACTTGGTTTTGGCTTCCTCTTGAAATGGGCCAAAACTTTTGGCCTAGTTTGGGAATTGTCTCTTAAGATAAACCAATATTCTAAAAATTGATTATCTTTATGGACAACATCTTTAACATTCATAGTATGAGTAATTTACCCAATTCAATATATGGTAATGCATCATAATATAATCCTCAGCATATTAATCAAATATCTGAGATATCCTTGCGGATCTATGAATGAGAATTTCATCATCTTGAGGTCTATCATTTACATGTTTAGCCTCATCATGATTTTTACTAGTGTGTTTTAGAAGATTATGTGTCTTGTAATTTTATCTTTTCAAGATAAAAACTCCCACTTGCTTTTTGTAATTTATAGACTATCCATAAATACTTAGCAAGTAGAGCAACACTAAATTGTTCTCTTTTGGGACATTACAAATACACATTTGACAGTTCATTTGTTTGTTAATATCCTACTTCATAAGTTGTTTAACAAATTCAGAACCTCAATTTTAAGACTTAATGTGATTCATCACATTCCATAACAAAATGGTGTCTTATTAATCTTCTAGGTTGGAGTCTTATTGAGTATATCCAATCCATACTCAATTTTCTAACATTGATAACTTTTGGAAGAATAGAAGATATAGTTACCTTTAATCAAACAATATAACAAGAGTTTGATTTTCCTAACTCAACATACTATAAACATTATGTATTTCATTAGGATTAATATTGTAAGACAATCTTACAATATGTAAGATAAATATATTTCGTTTGGCTTATCTATTCACCAACTAAGTCAACTTAATAGTATAATAGAATTTTCAAGCCAATTGCATGCTATATAACATAAGTACTTTTTGACCAAGTCACTTCATGTCCATGTCTTAACAAGAAGACATAAACTGTTATAATCCCACTATACGTTATAAATCATTGATCAACTCAATGACTTCTTGTATATGTCTTAATTAAAAAACATAACAAGTTAACGTCTTACTTTATTATAAGTCTTGTAACAATTAAAAGACTTCATGTTTATATCTTTACAATGAAACATAAACATGTTTAACTAAAGTAATTATGAACACCATCTCTTGGTTTCAATAGTAATTTCAAGTTAATTTATTACTTCACTTATTTTATGTCATTCCAAAATTACATAAATTTTCAAATTGAAGTAGTATTAGATTACTTCATTTATTTCATGTCATTCCAATAATACATAAATATTTAGTTTGAAGTAGTCTTATTATCTTATTGACACTTGTTCTAATAAGTATCTAATTTAGAAACTTGCAAATTAACATAATTTCATTACATCAGTTGATCTGCTAGTAATGAAAGTATGAAATTTACCTTTCCATTGTAATCTAGTCCAAGCTCTCACATGACGTAGATTACAACTTCAAGTGTTATATTAATTAGATCTGAATAAGTCATATTAGAACATTAGTCTCTTACCTTGCAGTCAAGAGAATCCTTTAAATCATATTCCTATGTGTTGTTCCTTGCACACAATAAAGATTTCTCCCACTTGTGCATGGTACATCATGTATCAGATAAATAACACGTCACTCGTTTGTTTATGTGATCAATATGATTGTGTCATAGATATTATCATAATAGGTAGATATAGAACCACATTGTCTAGTAAGAAAACGTACATGACTATCCTTAAAAACATAAATGTCTACTATTGAAAAGTAATTATCTCAAGACATTCTAAAGATAATCTGGGTTACTACCAAGATAACAAAGCTTGTAGCTCCCTCTAAATTACAGATCATTACAATAATTCATTATTCAGTAATTACAACAAAATGCTCCCACTAGATTTGACAACATTATAAGTGTTTCATAACCAATAAAAGCAAATAGTGTGCTATTTACTTTCCTACACCTTTGAGAAAACCTATACGTAACAATTATTTAGGTACTAAAAGAATGTATTCTACTTTGTAAATGATGGACTATCCATCAATGCAATTAACTTGAAAAAATTATGCATGCAATTTCTTCCTTAATAGGTCTACCATCCCCACAATGGTATGTAGCACCTTTAAATGGTCAAAACAAAACAACTAGATAAAATATACTAGTTTGTATTTTACCATTTTGCGGTAATAAGTCTAGCTTCTAAATGAATAACTCATAAAGTGTGCAATAATCTTAACTATTAAAGTTTGCTATGAGTTATGTAATTAGAATTTAGACAATTCTAATTTTCCTATCATATCTTTCTCATTCATGAAAAAGAATATGATTAAGTCTCACGCTTCTCTCATGGAAAGGAGACTAGGTTATCCTTTTAGTAAAATTGACTCTAGCTAAAAATCCCTCTGAGTGTAGATCAATTTACTAAAAAAGAATATCCTACGTTTACGGTTTAATGTTGCAATAATACATTAAAAGAATTTACAAAATTCAATTTTAGTATTTTCGATAATACAATTTTTCAAGAAAATAAAATACCCAAGGAAATATTCATATAACCATAGTATTTTCTTGAAAACTAGGATCCAAATTATCATAGTTTTATTACATCAGTTGATCTGCTAGTAATGAAAGTACATAATAAGGTAATATGTCGTACAATAATTGGCAAATAATTTCCAATTCCTAGATCTTTATGGGATTTATATTGGCAAATAATTTTCAATATTTAAGCATGTTTTATCCCCATCTTATGCCTTGAGTTCAAGCTCTCACTTAACTCAATTTAATTCGTCTAATTAAAAAACTGCAAATCACCATAATCCCATTACATCAGTTGATCTGCTAGTAATGAGAGTATGCAATTTACCTTTCCATTGAAATTTAGTTCAAGCTCTCACATGACTAAATAACAACTTCAAGTGTTCTTTAACTAGATGTCATTGACTTAATTTTAAGGGTATTAATTTTGATGTTTCAATCAAAATATGTACGAAGAAGCATGCATACATCTTCGTATCACAATATTTTTCAAAACCTTTTTACCAATTTTTAAGCTAAGATTTCAATCAACAAAGTTTTAATTGAGGTATTGGGTTCACCAATTAAAGAATTACCTCCAATTATCGTCCACTATATCCTACTACTGCATGAGTCAAAAGACTCAAGTTATTCAGATAATTACCACAAAAGTGGCGCGTGGAATTGAGGTCAATTCAAGTGTTAATTGAGTCAAAGTTTTAATTGAGGTATTGGGTTCACCAATTAAAGAATTACCTCCAATTATCGTCCACTATATCCTACTACTGCATGAGTCAAAAGACTCAAGTTATTCAGATAATTACCACAAAAGTGGCGCGTGGAATTGAGGTCAATTAACCCTTAAGTTGATTTTGTACATAAAATTAGTCTTACTTGGTAGCTCCAATTTGACGCACAAAGGAGCGGAGAGACATACGTCCGCCCGAAGGCTAATTAAAAACGCGTCTCTTTCGGATGACAATTTAATGTCAAGCCTCCTTATACCCCTCTTATAGTTTGTCACAACTGGGTGAGCCGTTCAAACTATTGGTACAAAACTCAACAATCAATCAAAAGTTTATGATTTTAGTCTTAAAAATTATGTAATAAAGTATAATCTTGCTAGTCTCGCCTGGGAGCAAATTACCGTGCGAAGCGAACCACTATCGGCACATAAGACTTTGCAAGATTCATAATTTATTACCTATGTTTCATTATTATTTAATCCGTTTACTTTTTATTGAAAAAAATACTTTTTTTGCTTAAAACATGTCTAACAATTTAAACAAAAATCAAGTAATTTTAAAATAAAATAACTAAATAATAATACACATAACTTAACAATTAATTATGTAAACATGTAGCCACATGCAAACTAATTTAATAGCCTTTTAATAATCAATCTAGGTTTTAATATGTATATATTTAATTAAAACTCCCATTGGTTTTCGAGCTAATGGTACCAATGGACCACATACACCAAACAAGTTGGTTGGGTAAGTCCTAATAAATATATATCACGTTGCACATAATTGATTACTTAATAATTGGAGTCTTCCTCAATTCAACATCTATTAATTAACTTACATGTGAAAACAAATAAATCGTTCATGAATCCATGCTAAACATGCATGTTTGCATGGATTCTACCTAACAAGTAGCATATTGCACACAAGATCACTTTACTACACATAAACATGTATAAATCTAGGGTTTCTAATCAAATTAATTAACCAAACACAAACCCTTAAAAAAAATAGCAATCGATCCATAAAAAAAAAATTAGGGTTTGAGTTGGAAAAAATTAAACCCTAAATCTACTACATGTATAAACCAAACAAGATTTGTTTTTTATGTGATTTCGGTAATTAATTACATGTTATAACGACTCTTGATGCCACTGTTGGAATTATTACATCATGACATTCATATTAATAAACCAAAACATCAAAGTACATATAGCGGAAGCACAGAATCATATAACACATAAATAATTAAACCAAATAAAGTGAACGTACCTTGATGATTCTAGCAAGAACAATAATCAACCTTGAGCAATATGGATTATGAACCCTAATTAGGGTTTATAGGATTATAGGAATTTCCCCTTACCGTTTTTGCAATTCAATCCAAGATTCTTACAATAATGTGTAAGAATCACGTTCTTGTACACACGTACTAAACCAAACTAAAGTAATGCAAGTTATTTAATCACAAAATTAAAACCAAAACAAATTTTGTTTTACAAAATTCGGTCGACCCTATTGGAGGGTTAGAACCGATCGACTAAACAAGAAAAGAGGAAGCAAACTTTAGGGTTTAATATAATGCACAAGAGGTACAAAAAACTAGAACCCAAGGTTTGTTTATATAGGCCATGTAACTTAGAGCCCAAGTTAGAGTTGGATTAGGAATCCTAACCCTAAAACCGATCAGCCCATAATATTAGGGGAGATCCGGAATCTTCTTGGCTACTAATTACATGATAGTCCCTTTCCTTATTTTATTTAACAACCATGAGTCACTTCCGTTAAATATTAACGCCCGTTATTTATTTTGTGATATTTAATAATCAAATATAACATTTTACATTTAATTATTAATCTTTAGTTCTCATACGTAATGTGTGCAATCCCGAACACACAACTATTATTTTATGTCTATAAAACTAACAGTAATAAGGTGGAATTTGTCTGAAAAATAAAACCTAATACCTTTACATATAAACTTATCAAATTATTATAAACATTTTATATAGCTGAAATGCATGTTAAAATGTTTCATATATTAAATACTGTTTATCCCAAGTAATCACCAAATGGATGTGTACTTAACAAAAATACATAATAAACTGTTCCATTTCTTGTATACACTTTTATAAACCATAACAGTTGACGTCTAACACATGCATGATGGTTTTGTGACGGCATATGTTGCGCTTAAAAACTGGTTTTGTTTCTCAATTTATTCTTATGGTAAGAAGCAGTAGTAAGTACATTCCGAATAGTTTCGTTAAGACATGCGCGCATGCATCATGTTAAAAATTATTAAGTACCTTATGAACAAGCATAGGAAAAAATAAGGGTTCCACTCTGTGACAACGAAACATTTTTTCTTGTTTCATACTTTCATAGAAAAGACTTATACGCAATAATTAAGAATAACACCTAATACCTAGTCATGATGCATTAAGAAAAAAACTATTGAACTAATTGTTTAATTTAACTTGAAAACGAGACAGTATGTATTGATGCAAAACAGGTATTTTCCAGATGTGTTTGCATCTGTATTCAACCCTTCTTAGTTACTTTAATTATTTGGCCAAAAGCGTGTTTTCCCGTGTAAGATACGTGTGTGGTGGAACATAATAAATCCTATTAGTATTATCACGTAGTATAATTTTCCATCTAGATCAATTTGGTCAATTGTTATCCCATTTCATAGTGTTATAGTGAACGACTCTTATGTAACTCGTTTAGACGGGATTGTGTATTAATTGTTGTTGTTGACCGACTATATTATTGATCGTTAAAAATGATAACATATCAAGTAAATGATGACATATCAAGTATTGATACATATAAAGTTTTGAAAGTTTTGAAAATGATAACATATCAAGTAAATGATGACATATCAAGTAAATGATGACTATATTATTGATCGTTAAAAATGATAACATATAAAGTTTTGAAAGTTTAACTAAATTTAAAGGTAAATTACACCGTTGGTCTTTAAGGCATTAGAAAACTCAGGACTAACCCTGTGTATATACCAATCTTTTATATTATCACAATTAGACATATAGTTGAAACTATAACGAGAAAAAACAATACTACTTTAAGTATGAGTATATTATTTCGCATTCTGTAAGGATAAATTTATAACAAATGACTTCACAGAAAGCCAGTACAAGACTATTACAATGTTGACAAGAGAGCATTAAATGGGTTACTAAACTATGCAGTTCAATTTAGGAAGTTTTTTAAGCCCTAATATATAGAATCCAACCGAAGAACAAAGCTTAATATCGCTAAAAGTAAACTCCGGTCCTTCAACGCTGAAACCACCTCGTTTCTGTAACGTCAAAAAGCCAAAATGAGCTAGAATGTAATGTAAAGAAAGGAAGAAAGTGTTATAATGATTTAGGTGCAGTGTTACGAGTTGCCACACACACATAATGTTCCTCTTTCAGTATATAACCTTTGGTTAACATTATTTAAGGAGGTATGCTAAAATCACATAATTTTTACAAACAAAATTCACAAAATGAAGTGACATGTTAATGTGTGATATTCTTTCTTTTTCTAATTAAATTATCTCATACTTGAAGCCAATAATAACCATGACACATTGTGAATTTTATTTTGTAAAAAATATATAGTTCTAGCACATCTCTTATTTAAAATGGTAATTTCGCATTATATAAATAACTAAGAGTAAGTTAAAAGGTCAAGATAACCATCAATTTGTAGTCGTCAAGTGGATCCACCGGCATATCACCGATCGCCAATTAGCATCAACTGACTTTGACTAAATACTATCCAAGCGTGATACTATCTTTTAGCAGTTAACTTGAAGTGTTGAACTAGATAACTAAACCATCTTTTTAAAGTAATAATAAAAAGTTTTCAATCACATAGTTAAATTGAAGAAAGCTAGATATTATAAAATAATAAAATGACCCATGGTTAATAGTAATCATCAACACTAAACGAAATTATTGAAGTGACCATGATACTTAAGTGACCCATGTACTAGTGTTTTGAGTTTTGACCAACCCCTCATGGTTGAAGGGAGCCTGTACCTCTTTAGTTACCATAAAGGGGCACTATTATTTGTACACATATATATATAGTTGGACTTTCATTTCAGAACCATCTTATCTGCGAGAACTGACAGAACCACTAAAAACATGCATGCATGCCTTTTAAAATAAAATAAAATACATGCAAATCATCAATAATCGTTAGTATCCACCTATGTTCTTCAATATCATCATGAACTCATCCTCTTTTTTCACAAAAAACCTTACACACGGCCGCAATATTGTCATTGCACGTCTTATAAGAACATACATGCACACCTTCAAAGAAAATTTTTGTATTTCCAATTTCTTATCAAATTCTTTAGAACAACCATGTTTTTTTTTAAAGCATATATGTTGTTTTTAGAACATATGTGCAAAAATACAATAATTGAAGGCGTGCATGTATGTTTTTGGTGGTTCTGTCAGTTCTCGCAGATAAGATGGCTCTGAAACGAAAGTACTATATATATATATATATATCTACATATATTATATAACAATATGCGTATGATGTCATCAAATGCCATAATGCCCAGTAAGCGCCCTTAAATGCCCAGTAATCAGGCATTAATGCCCAGTAAGCAGCTATTAATGCCCAGTAAGCAGACATTAAGTGCCACGTGGCAAAATTCCTATATTCTAATTTTTTTTTTTAATACCGACTTTTTTTTTTTTTTTTTTTAATACCGAAATTAAAAATTTAGTATGCAAGATTCGAACCATGTATCTGTTAGGTTATTAGCAAGTATTGTTACCATTATGCCAAATTGATTTTGTTGATTTGTTTTCTAAAACAAAATATATACGTTTATTTTGCCAAGTAGTTTACCGAGTTTTATGAAGATATACTCAATATGTATTTGTTTTAATCGGTATATATTTGTTTTTATTTATAGTATATATTTGTTTAATTTATTCAAGATATACTTTGAAGATAAGTTTAGAATATATTTTGTTTAAATCTTTTCTTCCTATTTTTACGATATGTGTTAACACTATATATATAGATTAACATAATGTAACGTTTTTTATTTATCAGGGCATCAAAATCGGAAACATATATTCATAAAAATATAGTCAATAATGCAACGCCATAGACATTCTGCAAGGCTTGCACGAGGGTCTGATAAGAAAACTAACGCTGCTGCTTCAGAAGGTTTGTTTTTACATATGCTTTACATATTTTGTTGTTTAGTTGCTGTATAATTAATCTGATGTTGATAATCTTTTTGTTACATGATTGTATATCTTTGTTGTATAATCATTGTAATGTTTCTAACGTTGTTGTGTTTTGATCTATTGTTGTCTAATTAATCTGATCGTTTCTTTCAGAAGGTTTGTTTTTACATATGGTTTACATATTTTGTTGTTTAGTTGCTGTATAATAAATCTGATGTTGATACTCTTTTTTGTTACATGATTGTATATCTTTGTTGTATAATCATTGTAATGTTTCTAACGTTGTTGTGGTTTTGATCTATTGTTGTCTAATTAATCTGATCGTTTCTTAATTGTGTATAGTTGTTAAGCTTGACAAGAATGATAGCGTACATAAACGCAATTCTAAAACCTATTCCCAAGGTATTTTGTTGTTTTAAGTTATCATACATCGTTTTTTTTGTTTATTTTACAATGTAAATTTTATGCCTTTGTATTAGTTACTCATCAACAAGGTTGTTTTGATACAACAGGTGGACGAACCGGAAACCATAATTCAGATGTACACAATGTTTCTAATAATGTGTTGCAATCAACAGGTACCATCTTTATTAAGGTTTTATTTATATACATTATACATTGTGTTTGTACACTGTTGTTTAATTTTTCATTTTTTTGAATCAGATGAAGGTTTGGTTCAAAAGACTCCATCTTCTGTATTCGAAAATTCCATATTTGAAAGTGATACACCTGGTAGGGGATCTAAAACAGCTGTTTCTAATATTGTTAGCCAATCTGAAGGTAGTGGGTTGAATACGTTTTAATTTCGGTAATGCATTTTGATTAGGCCAGTAATAAATTATGTTTACATGTTGCTAATTGTTTCAGTATCTACATCACCTGCAAAGAGGAAATTTGGGCAGGCATATCAAGTTCATGCGGGTAACATGTTTCAAAGATGTTTGCTTTCATATCAAAAGTCATTCTTATAATATACTAATATTCCATGTTTACATATTTTAAACCATGGTAAATCTGTACCCATTGAATAACAGGATCTGAACAACAATTGAAGAGAAAAGCTGTTAATCAATCAACCACTTCTGAAACACGATCCACATATGAGAATTCTGATACTGATAGGAGAACAAACTCAAATGCTGAGTCTAGAAGGTTGGCCTACATTAGAGATCAACAAAAGGATTTGAGGTACCAGACATCAGCATCAGCGGTGCCTTCGCGTGTGAACAACATATCCGCGGTGCACACGTCCTCCTATGGGAAGTTTCCATCAGGTTTTGTGCTAACATTGTGCATATAGTTTAGTTTAAATTAACCAGTTTATATAAACTACATAATCATAATAATTTTTTGTGTATTTGTAGGAGGTAATTCTCATACACGAAAATACAATGGAAGGAACATGTCCACTGCTAAACATTCATCATCAGGTTTATTTTAGATGATTTGTGCATTATACATTGTGGTTTTAATATTTATTTTTTATGTATATACATTGTTATTTTAATAGAGTGCAAGAAAATAATGTATTTTTGATTTTTTTATGTTCAGTACTTAAAGAGTGGTCAATGACTCTCATTAAAGATATTAATCCAATGAATTTAAACATGGCCATTAAAGGAAGGTGTATCTCTGTGTGGCATTCACACAAACTCAATGAAGAACATGATCCTTACAGCCTTGATTGTGTTTTCCAGGATGAAGAGGTGTCTTGAATTACGTTTATAAATATTTGTATTTGTATAAATTTATTAAAAATATCTGATATTTGAATTGTATGATCAGTCGAACCGTGTTCAGATTTACATCAAGAAGGAGTTTATGTTTAAATTTGAACCTCTTTTGCAAGAAGGTCAATGTTACATGATCTCTAATTTTGGAGTTGCGGAGAATGCTGGGAAGCTACCATTGCTGCCAAACCAATGGAAGATATCTTTCTATAAAGGAACCGAAGTTACTCGGATTGATCACATCAATGACAACTTTGTTGGTTTCATTAACGAGCCATTCTCGAGTATTCTGGATACAAATAATGAATATCATGAACATGATTGTGTTGGTATGTGTATTTTATGCATAATATGCTGATTGTGTTACAGTGTTTAAAAGGTTAATTGCATGTTCTTAATTTTTTTTTCCCCAGATATTATTGGTACAGTTGTGGCAATTGGAAAAACAGTGACCGTGAACAGTGCTGGTGGCCGTAAGCTACGCAGGACAATCGTTATTGAAGACGCCGAGTAACTATACTTTATCCATTCTCATTTAATTAACATATTATGTATAGAATTGTATTCAGCTGTGTTCATGTATTTAATAAACACTTTGATACGCAGATCTTTAAGACTCGATTGTACATTTTGGGACAATTGGGCATTAATGTGGGATGATTACGACAACAAGCGTGATGAACTTGGCCATATAGACATCCTGTTGATGCTTGGAAAAGTCAAATATTGGAATAGTGAGTTTATTTATTGTGTATTAAAATTTTGTTCACAAAGGTAACATTTTTACTTAGTATGAATGCTTTTTAAAATTCATTGTCTCTGTTGTGCAATTCAGACAAGCCATCAATACATAACGCTTTATTCGGCACCAGGATATTTGTAAACAGGGATGTGCCCCAATTGTTGGCATTCCGTAAAAGGTGATTATATTTGTGATGTGCTATATGTGTTTTACCTTTAGACACAGTACATGTTAAATTTAACCGCAAGTTTATTTATACATGTCACAGGTATGAAGAGCAGGATGGATATGTTGCGAGTGAATTTAGGATTGGAGATTATTCACCTGACATACATGTTGTTACTCCTACGGAGTTCATGCACGGTTGTGTAAAAAGGATGGTTGGGATGATTCGTACCATTGAACCGGTAGGATAAAATTTATTCCTTTTAAATATGATATGACTTCTATTGTATATGTGATCAAAACCACGTTAATAATGTTTTTATATGGTTTTGTATTTAAACACAGGAATCATATTGTGTGGTTTATGCAAAAGTTCATAGTATAGAATATGAGAATGGATGGGTCTACACGGGTTGCAGAGCGTGCAATACCAGAGTAACACCAGTTGTTTCGAAGGGCAATTCAGGGTCAAAAAATCATAAGCAGGTGTGGTACTGTAAGAAACATGGAGAGACATTCGCAGTTGCTTCGAGGTATATAAACAACCTGTTCTATATATGTGAAATTACTTTAATCCGTCCTTAAACATGGAAAGTTGACGTAATGGCTTAAACTCTTTACGCTTGATGATTAATATACTATATTTGTAGGTTCAAAATAATTGCGCGAATATTTGATCGTAGTGGTACTGCACAAGTTGTCATTTTCGACAAGAATGTGCATAAAATGACAAATGTAACGGCGTGGGAGATAATGGAGAAGGAAGGCCTGAACACAGAGGATTACTTTCCAGAAGTCCTCAATCAAATTATTGGACGGAAATATCTTTTCAAAATTTTATTTTCTGAATCTAACCACATCAATAATAGTTATATATATCGAGCGGAAAAGGTGACCGAGGATGCTGATATAATTGACTATTTCAAAAGTGGTTTTACAGGGGCACAGGTTTGCTTGATTTGCTATTTTGATATATTAAGCAATTGTTTATATTTACAAATAAATGTACACTAAACGTTTAACAAATTGGTCAAAATAGGATGATGACGAGGATGATCAGGGTTTGGAATATGACTCTATGTGTTCAGGCGATGAATTTGAAACAGACTCTGGTGACATGGATGAGGTATTGTGCACTGTATTTTTAGATGGCAACAAACACATTACAATTCTAACTAACAATATAATCTAAACTTTTGTTTCTTTTGACAAACTGTACCAGGAACCAAAAAATGATAACATTGTTCCATCCATAGATGCAGTGGACAATGTGCAAGCAGGCATTGTCGATGTCATGGGTGATAATGTAATTCAATTGGATGATGCTAACAACGACAATACAAGCAACAGTAATGCTCTCTCAACAACAATGGATAAAGAATCACCGCCCGGTGGCCTAAACGAGGAAAGCAGCGAAAAACATAACTAATGTTCATTTCAGTTATCTATTTTTAGTTAAAATAATTGTCGTAAGCGAATAGTTATCTATGTCGTGTGTTCTTAACATTTAAAAAATTCAAAGTATTTTTTGGTTTAAATTTAAAATGTATTGCTCATATATATATTTTTTTGCAAGTATTTAACATATATGAATATGATAATTTACAGTTTTGTATCTTGATATTTGCTGTTTAGTTACAAGATTACATATTTTGTATTTTCTTTGAACTCTCTAATGAAATTACATTCTTAGATATGCACATCACGAATTCAGTTAACAAGAGAGTTGTTTTTCAACTACACATACTTAAAACATATTTTGTAGCAAATCGTTTTTTAATAATGTGTTGAGAACATGCATCTTGAAACACATATCCATTGAAAGAGTTACCATTTTATAATTATCAAGAGTTAGTTACAATATTAGATATTTTGTATTCTGTTTACACTCTCTAATGAAATTACATTCTTAGATATGCACATCACAATACAGTTAACAAGAGAGTTGTTTTTCAACTACACATACTGAGAACATATTTTGTAGCAAATCGTCTCTTAATGATGTGTTGAGAAGATGCATCTTGAAACACATATCCATTGAAAGAGTTACCATTTTATAATTATCAAGAGATAGACTAGAATCATAAAATATCGATTTCATGTATAATGAGAATATACTCAATTCTAATAATATACTCAATTTTATAATTATCAAGAGATAGACTAGAATCGTAAAATATCGATTTCATGTATAATGAGAATATACTCAATTCTAATTATCATGAAAGGGGAAAAGGAAGCTTTTATTTTATATTCAAGGCACAATATACATCATATAAACTCTAAAAATACGTTTGTAATCTAAATATGAAAATATATTATATGACAACTCAACTGAATTATGATTATTAATATATATATATAGAATAAAGCTATATATGTGTTTTAGATAAACCTACAAGAAAGGAATGGATTTTCAAATTTAATGCTCATCTCAAAAGGCTATAAATAAAGCCATATATTAGCCTAATGAACATGTATCTACCATAGCTAATATTCAATAAGACAATCACGCCTAGATACACATTCACAAAAGGTACATACTCTTAAGTTTGTTTTGTTTTTTTTTTTTTTTTTTTTTTTTTTTTTTTTTTTTTTTTTTTTTTTTTAATAATCATAGCCTAAACTCAGTTTAACTTATACAATTTTAGCGAGGTAATATGAAGATAGAACATGATTATGCTTCTCCAACCAATGTTTCGCTTGCTAGCGATATACCGATCATTGATATATCAGATGATGAAGAGGTACAGCAACTAACTTAAATTGTTATTTAATCTAAATATGAAACATAGCATCTGATTATGTTTATCACAACTACAGCCTGGACATGCTGGTGTGTTCAAAAAGGATATACCGATTATTCATATATCAGACAATGAAGAGGTATCGTTGATAACATTTGTAAGAAATTTCCTTTGCAATTTACTGCATGAGTTATTATTTAAAATGTATATGAACGCGCTATCTGATTGTGTATATCATGATTACAGTCTGGACAGGTTGATTTGTAAAAATTACTTCTTTTTATAATTTAGCATGTACTTATTTATCAACTCTCTTTGGTACAGCAAGTAACTCAGGTTGTTATTTAGTCTATATATGAAAAACAAGTTCTTATTATTTTTATAATAGTTGCAGCCTGGAGATGCTAAGTTGTTCAAAAAAGATATACCAATTGTTCGTGTATCAAAGACTCAAGAGGTAGCCTTGCTAACATGTATAATAGTTTCGTTTTAAATTTAATATCTTCTTATGACTCATAACAAGATTTTACCATGGCTAATGTTTTTTTATTTTTTTTTTTAAAAAAAGGTTAGTAAGTTTGGATCACTATTGTTATTTAGCAACTATCTTTAGCACATATAAATACTTAATTTATCCTTTTGTTTTTTTTTTTTTTTTTTTTTTCAGCATACTTTACAATCACATAAATGACGTAGGTTGTGTGAAAAACCCGATAATAAAAACACAACCTGTAACGAAGTTATATCATCGAATGATGAACAGCCACAGGTATTTGAAGCACGAAAAATAAATAATAGTGGAATCCAAGGAGAACATGGAATGGTACAAATCAGTATATTATTTTCATACTTTGATTTATCAGGTTAATATCTTATAAATCACAAAATGTCTTTATATTGTCTTCTTTTAATCCTATCAGGCTGATGAAGCAGTTAAGAAAGAAAACAATTACATTCATGGAGAAGATATATTGGTATACATTAATTGTACAATAGCTTGGATGCTTTGTTTTTTATTTTTTTATATACATGAATATATTGTAACTTACAATTGGTTTTTATATTGTGTACTTTGAAACGTACAAGTCTGATGATGATGAACATGTTATAATAAAAAGATCTAAAGCATCGCATCCAACAGACGACATAAGACGCAAAAATTATATGTTGATTGATGATGATACAACTGATGAATCCGATGCGAACAAAAGCAGTTCAGAAGATGGGGTTTGGGTAAATATCAATGATCTTGATGAACCCTTTTATCCTTTAAAGGAATATAAGCCCAGATACACCATCCCTGATGAACTTATCATTGAAGCCTCTTCAACAGGTTGTTTGTTGAAAACAACTATGTACTTATTTGTATTTGTGAATAGTTAAATATGTTTTATATTAAAGATCGGATGTTGTTTAAATAATGGTCTATCTGATATTTTCATAGGGGATTCAAAATATACATCCATAGATGAGGATCATCAAGAAGATTATGATGTTTATGACACGGAGGTTATCTCAGAATGTAGAATGGATGATGATGACATTTGGGATGAGCTGCCTGATATTGACGGAAACATGCACAGTAGAAGTATTCAAACCGTCAACGTCGATGATGAAATGTCGACGATGGACTCGGACACGTGTAATCTCAGTTATGGTTCTGATGAGGATGATATAAGCGCCTTTATTAACGACGGCTCCACTGATTATGAAACAACCAGCAATGATGAAAGCGATGATGAAATATGATGACTCATAACAAAATTTTACCATGGCTTATGTTTTTTATTTTTTTATAAAAAAAGGTTAATATGTTTGGATTTATTGTTATTGGATATATATATTTTTATTGGATGAATGATACCTTTTTAGTACTAATATTTGTTACAATTATTGATGGTTTAATAAACACAATGTATTATGTAAAAAAGAAATAATACTCCATGTCTACTAAATAATAACACACTCTAGCCCAGGAAGTCCAGCCCATTAATAACCATTACGAATAATCAAACCCTAAAACCTTTGATTGAGAAACTATATAATGGGTGAAAGGGTGACATCCATCGACAGAGATTTCTCCAATGGAATCGTCAAACTTTAAACCTTTTCAGGATAAAAACTCTTGTGCATCTGACACTGATTCAAAGTCGAAGGATCAAACCGTTCGTGGAATAAAAACAAGAACCGCGACCAAAGATGAAAGATGGAGTACATGATCAACACATTAAAGAACCAGACGCTACAGTGGATGATGCATTGAGATTTCTTGCATCAATCTTTGAGGAAGGTGGACCTTCTCAAAGTACTAAAGGTATCTCATAAACGTTTCTTAGTATTTTGTTAAAAAACTCATGATTTCGCATTAAGTTTAATAGTCTATGTACACATTAAGTTTAATAGTCTATGTACACTTGGTTTTACAGGTGAATTAGACGAATCCATCTTCCTTGACTGGC
This sequence comes from Artemisia tridentata subsp. tridentata, assembly GCA_021014915.2. Taxonomy (NCBI): domain Eukaryota; kingdom Viridiplantae; phylum Streptophyta; class Magnoliopsida; order Asterales; family Asteraceae; genus Artemisia; species Artemisia tridentata. The sequence goes on along the minus strand of CP139503.1, from coordinate 334,341,557 downwards.
TGAAGCTAAATGTTGGGGATCCTCAAAGGTCTCGAGAAGTTCTCGACGCCGTTCAGGCAAAGGTTCTAAAAACAGAAGCTATGATTAACGAACTGCGCGGTATGGGTCACGAGATAGATGATGATTATTTTGTGGATTTAAACTTCTTCAGTGATGAAGATTGATATATCAGCATTGTATTTGTATTCCATTTTAAATAATATGCGAAATAATTTCCTTTTTCGTGGTTACAAACGTTCTTTTCGATGCTAATAAAATTAATATGAATTTGGCTTATCTAGCAGTGTTAACTGATAACACAACAGTATTAATTGAGCACTAATAATCAGCAGCACTAAAAATCATCGATCAGCATTAAAAATCAAACGTAGCAGCAGTAAGTCAATGAGCAACATTAAAATTATATCAATCAGTAGTAAGCGTAAAGCAGTACAAAGTTGCTACCAAACAACTAACTTCCAACCTTAAGTACCATCACCAAACAGCTCCAAGTATAATCGTATAGGGAGTATGATCATTAAATAAATAAACCAGCCCCACACACTCACCAATAAAGCAATCAACAGCAGCAGCACTTCGTTAAAAAAATTCACTCAAACCATCTAAAGAAAACTAGCTAGGGATAAGTAGATTCACACACACGTCCAATCTCCAACTATGTTATATTCTAAATATATAAATATAATATGCACAAAACATTAACAAAATATAAGTTTATAATCAAATCAAGCCAATAAAATTCATCATTCACTTATCCAATTACAATATTCTATTAGCATATATGCTATTATTTAGTGATAAATTCATTATATATAAATTGTTACTTATCATGATAATATTTTGTTAACTTATCTATTATATAGAATTGATATGATATTTTAATTTGGAATATATCCATGACATTATTTGTAATTGTTCGTATATATAATCTTTATTTCGGAACTCATAACAAATACCATGACATTTTTTTTTATTTTTGTTTCGTTTAATAACACTTCCATGGTCGAGATTTTCCCATCTAAATTACCCAGACTAATTTTTTTTCTATTGTTGTTTAGCAAAAACCAACAGATTCAATGGTGACTGAGGAGATTTTTTCCCCAATCGTATAATCCCAGACATCGGCCAATAAGTGATTAGAGAATAACAAATTTTAATGTGAATAGAGGTGGGATTTTTTGATACGCAAAGTTCTATTGATCACAAAAAGCAGAAAAGACATTTACGTATAGCAGGAGGACGAAAATAAACGCATAGGTATAAGAAAAAACATGTAGATAACTCAGAATTGTTTGCATTTTTTTTCGTACACGATAATTGCACTTTTTCCTTTTTTTTTTTTTTTTTTGTTGAATTGTTATGTTACCTTCTTTCGTACCCAATAACATTACCTTTTTTCGTACTAAGAAAGTTTTATTGTTGAATTGTTATGTTGTTAATGCTGTTGTTGTATAATCATTATAATGTTTCGTATGTGTTAAGATTGTTTGTTATCTTTTTACTATTCTATATTATTGTTTAGTTTGAAACTTCAATGCCATTGTCCGCATCAATCGCTGAGTTGAAAAAAGGTAAACGACCAAGATATGGTTCTGTTCCTTCCATGCCAGACAAGTACAAGGTTTTCAGCATACCCCATCATATATGGGATAAATGTCATTCAGACGCCTATGGGACTGAAAAAGCGTTGATCGATCTTTACAATAGCCGTATGAAGCTTCTTGAAGAACGTAACAGGAGGGATGAGAAAATCGTGTAGGCACGAGAACAAAGCATCGATGCTTGGAATGCAACAATAGCAGAGTCACAAGAAAAAATTGTTGCGTTTTGCAAAGACATTGAATTATATTTACATTAAGACCATGTTGTTACTTGAACCGTTGTTTTGTTCTTTGGATGATGAATGTGATGTATTCTGATATTTTTTAAATGCGCATGTAACCAGAATTATTGACCATGATTGTAAGCAACTGAAAACCCAATCAAACAGCCGTACTTAATAAATCAATCAAATATAGTAATTAATCGTTGTATAGGAAAAAAAAAACAATAAAACTACTTAATTGAAATCGTTCATCTTCAGGGCATTAGCCTCTTCTTCGCGAGCTCCAGCTTTGGCTTCTGCACACAGATCTACCAGCAATTCAAGCAATACGCGATGCCTCTCTTGAGTTTTTTTCAAAGCATCAAGTGAGTCCAATGCAACCCCACGTTGTCCCAATGCTTCCATGTCAACTATCATCACTCGGTTTTTCGCCATCACTCTCCTAAGATGCTCACAGCAAGTGTGGATCAATTTTGCACAGGCCGAGTCTTCGCATGCCTGTTGTACAAACCAAACACGCATACGGTCGTGCAATTTGGACGATCCAGCAAGATTCATTAGTTCGTCTAAAATTTGGAATTGTGCCATTGGAAACAGTTTTTCTGTCGATCCTTCTATTTCATTATATATTCGCATGTTTGCAAAGTATATCATATCTAAATATACATTATATATTATTATGTATAAGGACTATATCTTAGCTAAATATATATAACGTTTAATAGTTATCATGTAGAATATACTATTAATATTAATATATAGATATGTTGTACCAAAATTTGTTTAAAATTAAAAAAAAATTGATCATATATTATGTAGATTTTCATCACCTTAAATATCTACCAGCCATTTCTACAAATATTTGATACGGTTTACATATTTAAACTTTGGTGGTTATCTTATATTATGTTCATATTTTGATATAAAATATGAAATTATATCATAATGGATGGATATGGTGTACACGATTTTGCTTAAATTTGAAATATATTTATTATTTATTATACAAAATTTCTGCACATTAAACATTTAGCATCTCCACAGATGGGGAGACCCAGTGAAAATGTAGGAAATAACCATCTTGATTGTGTGGTTGATTCGGGTGGTCTTGGCTCATGGAAGATTAGATCCATGGTGAAGTTTTAGAGAGAAGTTAGAGAGAGAGGGAGACTCCTTTGAGAGAAAACTGGAATGTATTAGATTAAATGTGACAAGAGTTCCAACCCTTCCCAAGTGTGGGAAGGGGTATTTATACTTCTACTATTTGGTGCCCCTAGTGGGCTGTGGAGTGAGCTGACAGTGGGGAAAGCCCCGACCCACTCCACAAATATAAATACGACTAAGCTAATACTAATATTACTAATAATACTAAACAAATATATATAAGCCTACGAGCTATATAAATGCTAATTAGATGCTCGGGGTGACCGAGCCTTCATATGAATATTTATATTCCTAACAATCTCCCCCTAAGGGAGGTCACCCCGGAAATAATAACTTGAATTCTAGCATTTTATCTTCTGATCATATCTTCATAGCTCGTAGTCTTTGATTCTTCAATGTCTTGAAACTTTGTGCATTCAGCAGTAATCTTTTGATGACTGATCTGTAGTCTTGGATGATCTTTGAGAATTCTTCGAGTTTATCATCCAATATTTGTTTCCAAGTCATCTTTCAGCAGTATGTTTCCATGTGATGTGTTATTCTTTGAGCCGACATGCTCACACTATTTGGTGTCATGATCTTTAGCATCAGAGTTTGCAGAAGCCGTGTAAAAGGTCTTTTAGGTTGATCATGACATTCTTGAATTTCAATGATGATGTAGTGTGAACATGTGGTAGAGGATTGGCATCTTTTCAGCAATCAGCTACAACCGCAATCAGCTGCAACTTCAATCAGCTACAACCGCAAACAGCTGCAACAGCAATCAGCTACAATCACCAGATGTTCCTGCATACGACAGTTAGCAATAAAACGTCCGGTACTTACAGGTTCGGATTTCGAGATTGTTAACAGCATAGTGTGAAAATTCTCTCTAATCCTTACCAAGACCGTTCCTAATCGAAAACCCACAGAGGGCTTTTTAAGATCGAACCGTAGCACATCAACGATTAGGTGAGTCGCTGGAGATCACTCCACGACTGTAGACCGTTAGAAACTGCCGTGATCACTAAGCGTAATCCATAAAGAATTACCGAAGTGACCTGCTTTCAGGGCTGCTTGATATTGACCCTGGCAGGAATTTCCATTCAATCATTGAGAATTACATTAGTAAATTCTCTCATGAATGTTCTGGCAGATTGCTAAGATCTGCGTAGGACTCATAAGTTTACAACTGATGTCCTTAATGATGAACAACCAGTGTAGAAATAATCCGTGTTCCTATGAGATCTTATCATGCATCTCGTGGCTCTAGACTCGATAGTGCGTTTTGATTTAGTGAGCGGAGGCTGGAGAGAACTGCCACCTTTTCAATATCATCTAACTCGGAGTGAGAGAGACGATAGGAATGTATTGAACTCCGTGACAATTGAAACAAGAATCCTTTGAGGGACCTTGAGTGGCTAAGGAGGGTTGTGCAGCGTATCACTGGGTCCATGATACTTTGTCTTCAATGCCAGCAATCAACTAAGTGATTCTGACAGAATATGTATTGACCCGGTTTCTGCCTAAGTTGTAAGGAGGGCTATTTCTTTTCACCCTTTATCTTTACAATTCTTTTTCATTCTTCAACCCCTTCAGTGCTTACCGAGACTTCATAACTAGCACCTTGTTGGGTTTGTTCCAGTGCTAGCTCCATCTCAGTCGGCACTTTTCCCTTATCCACTTTTCTCCTTTTTTAATCATACCTAAGGACTTCTACACTAACTAGTGGATTGTCCCTGGGTAGATCCCTCCGGCTCTGGCGGGATCGTGGGAACTTGAGCCTAACCTAACCATCCTTATAACTCCATGCATTGATTAAAATGGTCGGTCTTTGGTGTACATCCACGATTGCCATAAACCAAATCTTTGAAAAAATCTCTCAAAGTATTCATGATTTTGAAACACATTTTTTTTTTCAAACACTTGAGAGTTTTGTATTTTTCCAAATGCTCCCCCTCAACATGTGCTCGGTTGATTGTTTTATAAATTTGCACATGTTAGGCAGAGCTCGCACTTTTTGAATTGATTGATTTTCCAAGAACATGATCATCGCGAGACACGCTTACATCACTAGTAAACTAGCTTGAAATTATTACCCGTCCAGATCACATTCAAGGAAGATCGCTCGAAATCGGTACATTCTACTCAGACACGTCCTTTGCGAGACACGCTTACATCACCAGATAAACTGGCTTGAAATTATTACCCGTCCAGGACATGTCCTTTCGACTACTGACTTTAGCTATCGTCAATTCATTGGTGAAGTCTGAGCCTTGCTCACATAAGATGCATGCCAAATCCTTTTTGTCAATTCGCTCCCCCTCAATATGTGCATCGATATACGAAAGAGTTTAGCACATATGGGAGAGCTTACATTAAAGTCCAAGACATCACATTTTCATCAGGTTTCATATTTAAATCACATTCTCTCCCCCGATCAAAAATTTCAAACCTTTTGAGATTTGTGATCCCAATTGATTTAAATAAGTTAGAAAATGTGGGAGAAAATGTGTCCGATTTAATGTAGTCTGATGATGGAACATACTATGCTCCCCCTTAATCTAAGAGGGAGATTCACTGCTTATTTTGCACAATTGATTATTATGACACAAATGATATTGACCTTTTAGCTCAAATGATGTAATCACCCACTTTTCTGAGTGAGTCAGTGGTCAACATCGATTATCCATCCACCAACAAATCTTCTCAAGTATTGTCGATCCCCACTTGGCGAGATCCGAGTAAGTACTTCTTTGTTGAAATGATGGTGGTGGAGGTGAAGGTGTTGTTGTTGTTGTTGTTGCCGATGTTGTTGTCGTGGTGAATTCCGAGCCAATCAATAGAGTTTGAACGTCTGATCAAATGGTTAGAATGGGAACTGGTACATTCATTTTGGCAATGGAATCTGCATAAGAATATCAACACAGATATACATGCATACAGATTCACTTTTCCTAAATAGCTACCCTTCAGCAGCTTGCCACATTATAATACCAAGTTCATCTTATAATCAAACCATAATCAGGAACTACGTCAAACCACTATCTAGCATGAAGAGCAAATAGCAATCATGAACATGGCAATTCACACAGATTTCAATATTTCATTCAGGATCTTAGGAACATGATTCTAACATAATAGCAATCTACCTAAGCGAATCCTGAGAACATATGCACAATATCAACAACAATTAAGCAGCAGAGACAAACAACATTTGAAACTCATTCACTTAGTTCATACAAATGTCATAGGAGTATTCAAAAACATCAAACACAACTGGTTTTCTAACTTCTTTTAGGTTTTGAGTCTTAAGGTGTTTAGGGGATTAAACGAGGATTCCAAAGAGATACAAATGAACCTTCTAGTTATATGAAGCTAGGATACTATAAGCAAGTTGCACATAATGTCCTAAACTTTCTAGCAACTAACACACTTGGTCATTTGATATATTTAAGCAAGATCCTCTTCAACTAATTCCCCATTAACTACAAAACCTTTTCTAACAAGTATGTTTCAACCAATAAATCCGTTTGATGATATAAAATTTGAATTCACTCTCCCCCTCAATCAATGACCCGTATTCTAGTTGAACCTCAACTAAAATCACGCTCAACCCCACAACTCATCAAACAAGAACTGTCATGAGGTTGTGTAGTCGTTGATTGAGTGACAAATTTTATGCATAATCCAAGTATAAACAAATTTCATACAACACATATTCACCAAGTGTCTCACAAATAATTTTCAGAAGAATCATAGAATGAAAACTATTTGTTATACCAAGAAGATTTCTCTTCTTTTACAAGAAATGATGCACTGAAACGTACATCAAATCAGGAAACATGGATATAAAGTAATCCATGCCCAGGTGAACATCACCCAGTTGGAGGAACAGCCGTCCTTATGACGACGTGCTTTCCCCAGTCTGAAGCGCGGGTTGCTATCTAAAGTAATAGCAAGCCATTTAGACATGTTTTAATCCTCCATTTTAACTTCTGCTCGAGCTTCATTTAAAGACCCGTGCCATTATTGAATGACATTTCTAAGTCCGTAAATGTTATCGATAAACAGAAGACATGCCTAGGTGAAACTATTTTTGGTATTTTCTATTTTTCAATTTTTATGGTTTTTCTGGTTTTACGTTTCTCTATTTACAATTAGCAAGATTTTCTATATATCTATTTACAAGATGGTATAAGATATGAACAAGTATATATATACAAGGATACGAACCAGAAACCATTACTCCTCAGCATTCTGAATCTTCACCGCATTCATCACTTGACTTGCTGAAGAGCAATGTGAGCACTTTCAATCAGGGAATGATTCTGGCTCAACACTCTCCCCTAATTAGTGCTCTCCCCCACTCTGACAGCCTCTGACGAACACCCATAATTGGAAGAAGACTTTGGATGAACGCCCGAAATATGAAGAAGTCTTTTGATAACCAAATGCATGCCGTCTTTAATCTTCTAACACTCCCGTCCTAGATTGACTCCGTCAAAAACTTTAGGCAACTTTTCGGTAGTTTAAGTTGAGCCTCAACTGAAATCTAGCTTAACCTCACAACTCATCAAACAAGAACTGTCATGAGGTTAAGTTAACATCAAGTTGGACTTAACCTTACACTACGGAACAACTTGAACCTAACTTAACTCCACAACTCATCAAACAAGAACTGTCATGGGATTAAGTTAAGTATCAAGTTGTAAGAAAAGAGCTCAACATTCTTGAATGTAGAGAAGACTGAAGACTCGACCTTCTTCAAGATTGCCCAATGTGGAGGAATAGAATACCAATCATTTTCATCTCACCAAATGTCTTCCAGTAACCTTACATATAACCATCAGCCCGCAGCATACACATGAGAAGATAACTCCCAACAGAGAATGAAGAATAGACTGACGACTCGACCTTCTTCAGTCTTTAGTATAACACCAAAGTAACAAGTTGAACCACTGATCATCTATAGAATGTATCCATAATTGGATATTAAGCCCTGATCACGTGAACCTGTTGTGCGTCCTTGATGTACACATTCTCTCTCCCCTGATGGTTACGATTAATCAGCACATAACGTAGCAGTGAAACGATAATACCAAGGTAACAAGTTGAACCACTGATCATCTACAATATTTATCCATCCTGGATATTAAGCCCTGATCACGTGAACCTGTTGTGCGTCCTTGGTGTACACATTTCTCTCCCCCATGATGGTTACGATTAATCGGAATCATCATCATGATGTGTACATGTAGTCTGATGACGTATGCATGAAGCATTGACTAGAAACCCTTTGCTGCTGATTGAACCAGCCTGTGAGAATATGTAGATTAGCATTCCATGACCAAGTTCTTCAACACCTTGATAGACAGAAGAAGTAGTGTTGGAGAAACATGGTTTGCACGACTCCTGAACTGACGTATTCAGGAGTCGTATGACCATTTCTCAATCATCAACCAACATGTAGATTAATATTCACCCTTTCCCCCCCTCAAAAATTGCATATGCCTTCCAACTGCAATTTTTGATGATTGAACTAGTGAATATGAATACCATCAACGGTAAGTAGCTCCACTTGACGGTTCTTGACGACTGACATGTTGTTTATTCACCCTTTCCCCCCCTCAAAAATTGCATATGCCTGTCAACTGCAATTTTTGGTTGAACAAGTGAATAAGAATATACTCCAATGTGCGCCGATCCACTTTAAGACTGAATAAGCACGGAAAGAGCATGAATCTTGTTGATGAGAATGGCCATTAATAAGAAGACTCCTCTTCTTTTGAAGATAAAGTGCACTCAAGCGTACACTTTTCTTTTCTTTGATGAACGAGGCCTGCACTGAAGTGTACAGACGTCATTTAATGAAGAACGAGGCTTGAACTGCTGTGTTCAAACGTCATAATGTTGAAGAACGAGGCCTGCACTGACTTGTACAGACGTCATTATGATGAAGAACGAGGCTTGAACTGCTGTGTTCAAACGTCATTATAATGAAGAGCGAGGCCTGCACTGACTTGTACAGACGTCATTAGATGAAGAACGAGGCCTGCACTGAAGTGTACAGACGTCATTATCTCTCTCTTTACTTCTTCTCTCATCTAACTCGTTACCAACCCCATTATCATTCTGTCGGCTTGATGTCGTGACCACTGATGGAGAAAACCCAATATGATGAACTTGATACTGAAGTAATATAACCCAAACTTGTGACTTAAACTTGTACTAATGCGTGACAAAGAGCGGTGTAGAGACTTCGTGCAACATCGAATCCCTAAGTACTCTATACTCTTCAACCAACCAACCATCAAGTATAAGACGTACATCACCTCTTGGATATCCACAACTTCGTGTGACACTGAGCACTACAACGTGACCCCTTAAAGTGATAGTTATTTTGTAATAGGGAGAAAGAAAAAATAACTAGATATCCAAGTCCTTGTCATTATATTGAACGCTCGAACAAGGATCTCGAAGAATCTTCATCTAACCTCCCCGATATCTTCAGATGCTAAGTACACGCACCCATGAAATTTCACTTCAGCCTCAAATAAATAATACTGAACTAACCCCGTAGTCACATCTTGACAATTAAATGCCTCGATCCAGCCATTTGTGATGTAATAGCTGAACTTCGATAATGGTTTTAACCCGATCCTGGTCAAGAGCGCATAGCCCATCATCACGGAATTTTACAAATCTATGGTTTAAACCGAGAAATAAGTTCTTTCTCGGGAATTTACAAAACCAAGAAGAAACCGTGAGACAGTAACAGATTGAATGTGGCGTGACTGATTTGGTATTAGGTGATCATCAGTTAGGGTAAGAATATCTTATGAGAATTACAGATCACATCACAACCTTTTAAAACCTTTGGCCAACTAACCAACCTTAAACACAGATTAGAGACCACTTGATGAAGGAAACCCGATATACCAATACTGAAACCAGAAGAAGAATTCCCCAAATTTGTAACTTAAGCTTGCACTAATGTTGGAAGAACGGTGTAGAGAATTAATGCTCCAAGCAGATCTCTAAGTGCTCAATACCCAACCAAAGTATGAGACATTAACACCTCTTGCGATTATCGACAACGTCAATGACGTGTGACACTGAGTACTCCAGTAACTCTTAAGTGATAGTTACCCCGACTGCTGGTAACTAGATAACCCAAGTCTTCAACTTAAATTTTTCGCACGAGCAAGTTATCATTGAAGGTCATGCATCCAACCAACCCCGACTTCAAGATAAAATAAGTAGACGCCTTCGAGAAATTCAGCTTCAATCTCAATAAGGAATACCAAATGAACTTCGTGATCATCTTGTGCTGTTGACTAGTCAAAAGGAAAAGAGACAAGCGCCAATTCTTAACAGTGCCCATGACTCATAGTCAGTCCTATCAAACAAAGCTGTCTGACCCAGCTACTTGGATGTTGTCCGATTCAGTGCATGGAATAGTTGTCGTACTGTGTACAGGATTTTACAGTTCTTGAGATTTATCCGAGAAATAAATTCAAGAACAAACTGCACAACAGTAAGTATCAAACTGCTGAAATCTTAGGCAAATAGCTAAGACCTTTAACCACTGAAACAGGAACTGCTAAAATTCACATCGCTGGAGACGGAACCACTAGGAGACTCGCGCTAATTCTCTCCCTCAAAAAGGTTATGTAATGACCTTTTTGCCAAGGTTAAGAGTCCGTGATGTTTGTGAATTTGTCAGGCGCAAAACATGGAAAGAGACAACTGAAACTACTGCAACGAAGATGGTGATGAAGACTCTCTTGTAGTAACCCCTTGCTTTCCTCATCATCAATGGTTTAGTAGATTAACAATTCATTGAAGCTCGAAATATGCCAAAACCGCTTGATGAAATGCATATGACTTTAAAGTGAGTAAAAGGTTAACACATGTCTCCAAACAGATCACCTCTTGTCTTTAAGCCTGACTACCTCTTGAGAAGATCTCGAGCAACAATCCCATTAGAAGCTTGAGAAACAACAATCACTTGATGAAGCTTGAAAAAGAACAAGTCCGCGACTTAAACTTGCACTAAATTATGAATTAGAACCTATATTGAGCACAACAACGTAACTCCTTTAAATATAGGTAGTGATATATACCCAACCTTCCATCCTTAATTGTATATATCCACCTCGTGAACATCCAAGTCTAATCACCTTAAATTGCAAATTGTGATTTAGAACCTATATTGAGCACAACAACGTAACTCCTTTAAATATAGGTAGTGATATATACCCAACCTTCCATCCTTAATTGTATATATCCACTTCTTGAACATCCAGGTCTAATCACCTTAAATACGCTTGAGCAAGGGTCAACAAACATCGTGCATCCATCCACCCCGAGATGTTTGTGACACTAAGTACACCAACCCGTGAATTAACAAACCAACCAAGTTACCATAATTTCCCAATTCCTGCTGATCTTGAAGCACAAACTTATCCCGAAAAGGCAGTCAAACCCCGTAAGTCTCATTATTTCTAAACCCAAGTCCAGCCTACTTGTCCAAAATTAATTTCACGGGATTTTATAGCTCTTGAGACTTAAACCGAGAAATCGAATCTTTCGCGGGATTTTCTAAAATCTACAAGAGAAACCGTGAAATCAACCAGAATACCCAAGAGTGAGGTGCAATACCAATCTCCGAAATTCAAGTCACAGAAGTCCAATCACAACTTGATCAAATCGCAACAAGTCGAGTCACAGATTGTCAAATTGCAACAAGTCAGATTGCAATCAACCAAGTCACAATAAGTCAAATCGCAAGTGTCAACTCGCAACGTCATATCGTAACTGGTTAAATCGCAATCCGTCAAGTCGCAACAAGTCAAAATGCAACTTGACAAATTGCAATTAATCAAATTGTAATTAGTCAACTGAAACTCAAATTGCAAAATATCAAATCGCAGGCTTACTCAAATCGTAGGTATCACTAGTACAAGGCTGACAAACTCACAACTCTGTAATCCTGATGACATTCAGTAAAAACTGTAGCCGTGTACTATGTATGCCCGTGAACTGACAAATCACTAATAACCATAAAATCAGCCCATGAAGGATTTTAACCTAGTTCGGCTAAGTCCTCAATCATTTATCGCGACAACAATTGTACATTCCACATTCATTCCACATAATCATTCGGCCATTTGGAGTAAAGCACTTACTCGAGTTTAATGCCCAATTCAAATATTTCACTATAATCATAAGCGCTTGAGAAATATCAATGTGCAACTTAAACATAAGTCGTCTGCTGATTTAATCACTAGGCAACCTGTGAGATAAACTTCAGCATCTAGCCCATTCAAATCTCTAGTCCAATAAGCTTATCATCAGCATTCTCGGCCCATTTAAAGTCCAAATATCCCATAGCCCAAATGCTTCGGTCCTAATACCCACAAACACAAACCCTAATAAACCGGTATTTAATAACAAACCACACCTTAAACTTCACTTAACCCTAATCAGACTTTATATCCGCCCCTTTCTCCATTACTTCTCTCAACCAAACCCCAATAATCCACAACCCCTCAAACCCTAATCACCATCATAAATCATGCGCCTCCATCCTCTCCACCTTCTTCATTAAATCGAATAACATCCACCCATACTTTCTTGATTAGTTACTTCAATCAGAAACACAAAGACAAACCGAATGTACCCTTTTTGGAGATGTTTCATTCGATTAAGCTTCAAGATCCTTGAGGGTCTTAGGTAGGTTTGATTATATTTGTTTCGATTCTTGTTTTAACCGAATAAAAGGAAAGATGATAACATTGTTGTTATTGTCTTTTTCTTTGTGGTTTTCGGATAAAATAGAAGTAATGCTTCAATAAGATCTATGATGTTATCCTTTTCGTGTGGATTATCTTTTAAAGGTTTTGAAGATTATTGCATCTCACGCACGAATTAAACTGAGATCTTGTATGTCATTTTGAATTATCGAGTTATGTTATAGTGTGGAGAAGGGAATAGATTAGATAGGGTGGTTGTTGTTTGTAAATGTTATGATTTGTTGATGTTGACAGTGATATCGGTGTTGTTGTGTCTTTAGGATATGTTGTAATTTGTGAGGAATGTTGTACAATGACTTGTTCTACATCTTGTTCTATCATCAAGTTGGGCCGAAGTTGTTGTAATCTTGGACTGATGTTGGTTATGTGATGTTGGTTAGACTTGTTTGATACTAGATGTGATAGATGAATGTACTTGTGACTGTCGTTGTTGAAGTTCTTGTTTGATACTAGATGTATTGATCTGTGGGTATTCTTCTTTTTCATTTTGTTTGCTTAACATCTAGTTAACCGTTTGACCATTTGACCAAGTAGCATACAAACCGAGTCGTGGTTCAGTAGACAAACCGAGTCCTTGATTTTGCCGACAAACCGAGTACACTTAATGTACACAAACCGAGTCTTAGACAAACCGCGTTCACAACAGATAGACAAACCGAGTTCATCATTATACACAAACCGAGTTCGTGATGAAATGGACAAACCGAGTCCAGGGTTAAACAGACAAACCGCGTCCAGGACAAACCGCGTTCGTGACTGTATGGACAAACCGAGTCCAGGGTAAAACAGACAAACCGAGTCTGTGAGCTAGTGGACAAACCGAGTCCAGGACAAACCGCATTTGACCGGTCAAACCTGTCACTTTCGTACTTTCGTCTTTTACCACATTTTTTTGCAAACAGCCAAACTGCCTCATTATGTGAGCCACAACTTCACGTGAACCACAAACCGCATCCAAGAAATTCATCATTCATTGACACCAGCAGCTAGAACATCATTCCCAGATTTCATAATGCAAACTGCTACCAAGAACAATCATCAAAATCACACTTTTAACCATCACATAAGCCACAAACAAATAGGAACCAAAAAACAATACCAACAGCTTGTTATGATCTTCCCATGTATAGCTAATCTTATACCACACAACACACAAGTAAACACCCCTTTAAATCAGATCTTAAAAATTGTTTAACAAAAATAAGCCGCAACCACAGACTTAAAATCGTTTAAACATTAGACCAAAACTTAAAGTGCATAAAAAATGTTGGAAGCCCACGAGAATATTAAAGCAATTCTGGATTTGTAAGCCCACAAGAAAGTTAAAACAAATCAGGATTTAAAAATTGATTCGAGCAGTATCAAACTTTGACCAACTCCATTCTTTGACCGAATAATGACGCACAAACAATATCAAACCTTTGACCGAATGACCAAACAACAATAATTGTAGCAATCTTTAATATCAAGTTGACCACAGATCTGATCTGACCAGGATGAAAGAAACCAACCGAATATACAGCCATTGACCACAGATCTGACCAAGATGAAACCATGGCTCTTGATACCAATTGTAGGAAATAACCATCTTGATTGTGTGGTTGATTCGGGTGGTCTTGGCTCATGGAAGATTAGATCCATGGTGAAGTTTTAGAGAGAAGTTAGAGAGAGAGGGAGACTCCTTTGAGAGAAAACTGGAATGTATTAGATTAAATGTGACAAGAGTTCCAACCCTTCCCAAGTGTGGGAAGGGGTATTTATACTTCTACTATTTGGTGCCCCTAGTGGGCTGTGGAGTGAGCTGACAGTGGGGAAAGCCCCGACCCACTCCACAAATATAAATACGACTAAGCTAATACTAATATTACTAATAATACTAAACAAATATATATAAGCCTACGAGCTATATAAATGCTAATTAGATGCTCGGGGTGACCGAGCCTTCATATGAATATTTATATTCCTAACATCTCCACAGATGGGGAGACCCAGTGAAAATCACTAAAAAACAGTCACACGCATAGGCCGACCACCAATATATCCAATCCAAACTGGTAATTCAATTAATTGAAACTACTCAACATTATATTTTTAGATTATGTTTTTCTACAATGACAGTTAGTTAGTTATATTAATGCAATATCAATTTACACCAGCTGGTAGCATGGCAAATACATCAGAAAATTTTGCAATTCAGCCGAGCGGAAGACCCAAAGAAAAACACCACAACACAGTCAGAGGCATAGGCCGACCACCAATATATCCGATGCAAAACGGTAATTCAGTTAGTTGAAACTACCCAACATGGGGTTTAGGGACTATGATCGCCCACATTGTCACGTGTTTAATTATGTTAATGCATTATCAACAAAAGTTATTTACTTATATTAATGCAATATAAACTTAAAGCAGATGGTGGCATGGCAAGTACATTACATGATTTTGCAGTTCGACCGAGCGGAAGACCGAAAGAAAAAAAGCACGAGACAGTCACACGCAGAGGCCGACCACCAATTTATCCAACCCAAAGTGGTAATTCAGTTAGTTGAAACTACCCAATATGATATTTACCGACTATGATCGCGCAGATTAACACATGTTTAATTATATTACTTCACTTTCAATTTACACCAGATGGTACTGTTGCAGCTTCATCAGATGATTTGACAACCCGACCGAGTGGAAGACCTAAAGGAAAAAACCAGAAGGCAAACACACGTACAGGCCGCCCACTAATATATCCAATACAAAGTGGTAATCCAATTAGTTAAAGCTACACAGCATATTATTTATTAGCTAAGTTTGCTTATAGTGACTATTATTTAGCTATAGTAATGTACTTTAAATATGAACCAAAACACGTAAGAAAGTTATCATTCCCTCGATGAGTAATTAAGTACTATTTAACACCACGAGACAATCACACTAATAGGCCAACCACCAATATATCCAACCAAAGCCGATAATTCAATTAGTTGAAAATACCGAATATGATATTCACCGACTATGATCGCCCACAATGACACATGTTTAATTATACTAATGCACTTTCAATTTACAACAGATGGTAGCGTCGCAACTTCATCAGATGATTTCACAATTCGACCGAGTGGAAGACCTAAAGAAAACCACCATAAGACAAACACGCACACAGACCGCCCACTAATATATCCAGTACAAGCGGGTAATCCAATTACTTGAAGCTACCCATCATATTATTCATGTGCTAAGTTTGTTTATAGTGACTATTATTTAGCATATTAATATACTTTCAATATGCACCAGATACAAATGCTCTAAACGTGCCACCAAGTCACGTCTCTTTTCAAACCAAAACAGCGACACCAGCAAAGAGACCAAGGGGCCGGCCATTCAAAGACCCAACTAAAACACGTAATAAAGTTATCATTCCCTAAACAAATTATTAAGTAATATTTCTCTTATTATGTTTGTAACCATTCACTTTTGCTGCAGCAATACCTAAAGAGCCTACTTATCTTGGAACTATTCAGCCTGGTGTACACATTGCGAAACGCAAATCACATAGGCTACAGGATAAAGCAATAATGCATACACAAAAAATCCCAAGACGTGAAAGTTTAAATAATATGGCTTCATCAAACAATCATGATGCACAAATAAAACTATTTAAAGGTATATCTAATGGTACATCCATTAAACAAACCACTGTAAAAAAAGCATTTGTTGACAAAGATAAAACAGCAGTTTCTTTTTTTTCCAGACATTCCTGACTAATTTTCTCTTTACAGATTATTTGGACCATGGAGATCCTATTTTCACATGTGAATCATGTGACGCTTTATTATGGCATGCTGAGACTACGGTTGGATCAACATGTTCAAGCCCAGAGTCATACTCCATATGTTGTGGGAAGGGAAAAGTAAAATTAGGAAGTGAGATTAAAAATCCACCTGAATTATTGAGACAACTAATGAATGCTGAGCATTCAAAAAGCAAGGATTTCGTTGAGAACATCAGGAGATACAATTCAATGTTTTCATTCACATCTATGGGTGCAAGACAAGACACGTCTGTTAATCAAGGATACGGAGCATATTGTTACAGGATCCAGGGAGAAAATTACCACAGGATGGGAAGTCTGTTGCCAGAAGGCGATAAGCCTCCTGTTTTTGCTCAGTTATATATTTATGACTCAAAGAATGAAATACAAAATAGAATGAAATGTGTCAGGTATGACAACATTAATTATCGTATCGTTTAGGCTATGTTCTTCATTCAATCATTGAATAAACAACATTATATTAATATACATGTATTAATTTTATGCAGCACGATCAATGGCAATTCAACGTCAAACAACTATATTGTAGACCACCAATTGACTGTTGATCTACGTGACATGCTGGATACCATCAATCCATTAGTTGGTCAGTTCAGAATGGCTGGGGAACGGTTGGTCAGGAGAGATGATGAACATAAGTTCAAAATGCGCCTTATCGGTACAAGAGAACGAGATGGTAGAAATTATAACCTACCTACAGCTGATGAAATTGGAGGTCTCATAGTTGGAGATTTTGATGCAACAACTAATAAAAGAGACATTATTTTACATTTCCAGGAAGGAGGTCTTAAAAGAATTAGTGAATTACACCCATCGTATCTGGCATTACAATACCCATTGTTGTTCCCATATGCAGAAGATGGTTACTGGACAGATATATACCATGTTGGTATCACTGATCATACACCAACAAACAAGAGAACAAGAGTAACGATGAGGGAGTATTTTGCTTATAGACTTCAAGAAAGAACAGGTGTTTTCTCGATGGTGCTCAATGCAAGGAGATTATGTCAACAATTCATTGTTGACGCATACACCATGGTAGAATCTGAAAGGATGTCTTATGTTAAAAATCAACAGAAAGATTTAAGGAGTGAAACATATTCTAAACTTGCAAAGCTGGCAGAACAAGAAGATTCTGGGGTCACATTACGAGGGAAAAAGTTTATACTACCGTCGTCATTTACCGGGAGCCCCAGATATATGATGCAGAATTATTTAGATGCCATGACAATATGCAGAGTTTATGGGTACCCTGACCTGTTTATCACATTTACATGCAATCCAAATTGGCCGGAAATTGCACGCTTTGTCGCAGATAGGGGACTGAAGTCTGATGATAGACCTGATGCGATAACTAGAGTCTTTAAACAAAAGTTGGATAGCCTAATGAGAGATTTTAAATATCGGCATTATTTTGGACATTTGAAAGCAGGTATTATCACCATGCCTTTATCATCAAAAACAAAGTAATTGCATCAACTATTATCGATTGTATACTGTACCTAACATTATCAATTTACTGCAGCTGTTTATACTGTTGAATTTCAAAAAAGAGGGCTACCACATGCCCATATATTGCTTTTCCTGGAAGAAAATGATAAAATCAAAACAACGAGCCAGATCGATGGTTTTATTTCAGCAGAAATACCAGACAAAAATGAGGACCCCGAGCTGTATGAAATCGTCACAGATCATATGATGCATGGCCCATGTGGCCCCCAGCGTCCAAGTTGTCCGTGTACAGTAAAAAAACAAATGCACCAAGAGATTCCCAAAAGAATTCAACGACTCAACGGTCATAGATGAAAGTGGTTACGCACTTTATAAAAGGAGAAACGACGGTTGTACAATAACAAAGAGTGGGGCAGAACTACACAACGGATACGTGGTACCTTATAATCCAGGGTTGCTGAGACGTTACCAATCACATATTAATGTGGAATGGTGCAACCAGATAGGATCCATAAAATATCTATTCAAATATATAAACAAAGGTCCTGACAGGGCAACGGCAGCAGTAGAAGACCAAGATATAGATGAAATAAGTGATTATTACGATTGTCGATACCTTTCAGCATGTGAAGCGGCATGGAGGATATACAAATTTGACATCCATTATAGATTCCCTCCCGTTGAACGATTGCCATTTCATTTAGAAGGCGAGCAATCGGTTATATTTGATTCTTCGGAAAGTATTGATTGTACGTTAGATAAGGCGTCTGTAAATGACACGAAATTCATCCAATGGATGAAAACAAACAAGACCGATGTGGAAGCAAGAAAACTACTTTACCACGAGTTTCCAAAGCACTATGTATGGAAGCAAGAAGAGAGAGTCTGGGTAAAAAGACAAAAGGGCACGTGCATTGGACGTGTGCATCACGTGTCACCATCCACCGGGGAACTATTTTACTTACGAGTCTTGATTAACAAGGTTCCAGGCGCACAAGATTGGAAAGATTTTAAAAGATTCGAAGATATTGAATACAACACATACAAAGAAGCTTGCCAAGCACGAGGTCTGTTGGAAGATGATAAGGAATACATCGATGGGTTGTTAGAAGCTAGCCTCTGGGGGTCCGGGAACTATTTGCGGAAGTTTTATGTTATATTACTTATGACGGATTGTATGGCTCGACCAGAATTTGTTTATGAAAAGACATGGGAAGTAATGGCTACTGATGTGCTACATGCAGAGCGAATAAAGAGGAGTGATCCAGGTATGACATTTTTAAGTATAATAAAGCATATTAATAACAACATATCTTAAGATCTTATAAATAATATATTGTATATTTGTTAGCAATAAAATTATAACAATCGAAAAGAATCGAATTAACAACAATAACGACTTCAACATAACCCTTAATAAACATAACATCATTTTAAAACACAATCACTTCCTACAAGTCCACCTACTATATCCATAGTTAGAGAAAACTACTACTGACATGTCCACACCACATAACAACACGTACACATAAGTTACACATACAGGGTCTAAAATATGATTACCTTAAACAACATAAAAGCTTCAATGTATAGGAAAACATACCAAAAGGATTTCTTAATCAGCATCGTACCAACCAAACAGCATCAGCAAACATGAAACAGTGGGATCTTGACATCATCCTCACCATAAAAAACGATAGCTTTATCATCACCAACATCCTTTGTGTATTTAAACCTCAACATCTGATTCTGTTCCAGGCCCCATTCTGCAGCCAATTGTCTCCAAGGCCCTTTCAGATAAACGTGATTAACACGATTTGCATCTTCATGGTGTTTCTCCTGGAAAAGGATGAATCTGAAACGATGAGACTTATGGCGAACCAACGCATGCTCATACCTGAAGAGCTTGTGCTGTTTGACAAATTTTGCAGGAATGGTCTGGCAAACAGATAAATAAAAAAATATAAAAATCACTTGCATTAAAAATTTACCTTAGAAAATAAAACCCATAAAAATACTATTTATACCAATCTTTTCTGCTCAAAAACATAACAATGCAATGGCCTGTAAAAGGTATTTTCTTCATCCATGTGGTACTTGGCATGTCCATTCCATGTGCAGTTTTGTAGTATCCTTGGGTCTAAAAAATAAAAAAAATTATATCCCTTTAAACAATGCAACCCATACGTAAATATTAGGACAGCAACGGTACACTTATAAACAATGACCTTTATCAACGCCAGGATATGGATCACCTCTTGCCACCAAAGTGCGGCTGACTACCTCGTGTGTTAATGGCGTACAATCTTTTTTAAATATGTTCACCGAAGCCCTGTTGTTAAACAGATTTGTGAACACAACTTTGAAACCTTGAGCCATGTTATAAGCACCAACCAAATCCATCCATCCATGTCCATAGAAAAGAAACTCATATTTCGTTGTTGATGCACGATTTTGCATACGCCGATGCATCACATTGTATTCTTGATCATTTACTTTCAATATAAAAACCTCATCATCTTTAACATCTTTCAGAAATTCTCCGGAAACAACCTATAAGAATATAAAAAAAAAGGAAAAACAGGTCAAAGTATAAAACTGTTGTTATTGGCAAGAAAATTTACGTTGCTATATCTCAGGCTTCAAACCAGAACAAACAAGAAAATATATACATATACTGACCGGTGATTCAACAGGGTTACTGCCAACAAACCCCATCCATCTGGGTGGACGCATATCTGAATTCCCATTCCTGTAGCCACCACTCTCAACTCCGTCGCGATTATAGCCTGTCACATAGAATGTATCGGCACTTTCCTTGATGAAGTGAAGGTATGCAATATCTTGATAACCACTTTTCTTAATAAAATGTCTCCATTCGTCACCGTGCAACTGCCACTGTTCACACGGCAACCAGTCCATCCAGACTTTAAATTTCACACACTTATTGTTGATCAAATAGATCCAATTCTGACCATTATAATGCACCTCATGAAACCATTTGGGGAATGTCTACAACATAGCCATAATAAATGTATGTACATGTATTAAAAAAAAAAAAAGAGTAAAAACGTCACACGAAATGAAATCAAACGTTCTACTATATATACAACAAACGGAAGTTAATACATACCTGACTTTTACGGTAATAGTAATCAACCTTGATCAAAAACTGAGATGCCATGTTTCTGAAAACTTGAAAATCACATTAATAAGTTAGATAACGACAAACAATGAATATGATGTTCATTCAGTGATACCTTTTTTTTAAAAAAAAAAAAAAAAAAAAAAAAAAAAAAAAAAAAAAAACATACACAAACAAAAGCACCGCCAAACAAAAAACATTTATTTTAAAAACCACATTCAAAACTACTAAATGTTAAACAAAAAAACCCTGGGTGTTACAATAATATGATTTTATTAAACAAGACCCTAAGAATCGAACTACAATATTTGGGGATCATTTATCTAAGCAACAAAACGACAATGCATTCTTATAATGTTGTAATTAACCACAAGTTACATTGATAACCAATCAGTGATCATACATAAATCGTTCCAAACCCTCGTGTACCTTCAAAGTCGATACAGAAAAATGCTAAATCTGTTATTAAAGTGAATTTTCAAATGCTTTGTGGGTGAAACAATTCCTTTTTAATAATCAAATTAAAAAAAAAAAAAAAAATAAAAAATATGCTTACAGTGATGATCGGAAGTGAAAGCGGCAAATGGGTGTGTGTGTGATAGATTGATATTATCGGGTGGAAAATATCTACCAAAAGTTAGTTGTATGAGTTGATTTAGTGATAGAAGTAAAAACACCCTACCAAATAGACACCATGAATATCTATAATACACTCCTAAAAATGTTTGACATGCATTTGATATGTATAGCATGTATAATATACAGCAATGTGCGGTTAAATGTTGCATCAAAATTTACGTTAAAGATTGAACACTTTATTTTATGTAGATGCTTTATTTGATCAAACTAAAAACATACATTTTAATTTTGCAGATTTGGAACTTTCAGACGAACAAAGGAAAAACATATGTCTTACATATATTGAGCACATGCTTCTTTGCAACAATAAAAGCTTGAGGAACATCCCAAACATGACTTTGCCAAACGAAATGTTCCTAATGTCACATTACAACAGGCTGATATCGGACGAGCTAAAATACAACCCAGTCGAATTACGCGAACAACACAACAGACTACTTGGAACGTTAACAAATGAGCAAAAAAATATTTATACTACTTTGATGGACGCTGTTAACGGCCAATCAGGGGGTATGTTCTTCGTATATGGATATGGAGGCACGGGTAAAACTTATCTTTATAAGACATTGTCCGCAGCAATTAGATCAAGAGAAGATATAGTGTTAAACGTCGCATCAAGCGGTATAGCCGCACTTTTGTTGGAAGGGGGGAGAACAGCGCATTCTCGATTTGCAATTCCCATCAACGTAGTCGATGATTCTATGTGCCACATCCCAGCCGATAGTGAGCTGGCCGAACTTATAAGGGCATGCAAGCTAATCATATGGGATGAAGCTCCAATGACACATAGACATTGTTACGAAGCATTCGATAGAACACTAAGAGACATATGTAGAACACACCCATCACACCCATCTGATCAAGTTTTCGGGGGAAAGGTTGTTTTGTTCGGAGGCGACTTTCGACAGATCCTTCCGGTCATCACAAACGGTTCACGACATAGCGTTGTACACGCGTCGATAAACTCTTCATATTTATGGGACCATTGTACAGTACTACAATTGACTATCAACATGAGGCTAGGAACAAGTTCAAACAACTCCGAACGTAAAGAAATACAAGATTTTGCGGATTGGATATTATCAATCGGAAATGGAACGATCGGAGGTAAAAACAATGGGGAAGCAAACGTTGAATTTACAGACGACATGTTGATTCCTGATTCCGAAGATCATGTTGGTACAATAATTGAAGAGACTTACCCAGATTTGATTGCTAACCTTTATAACCCAACCTTTTTTCAAGAGAGGGCCATCCTCGCACCAACTCATGAACTTGTGGACGTGATCAATGATAGAATGCTTACACTACTTCAAGGAGATCAAAAAACATATCTAAGTTCTGACTCGATTGGTATTGCTGATGAAGACACCACTTTCAATCCGGAAATGTACACGTGTGACTTTCTCAACAGCATTAAAATATCCGGACTTCCGCGTCATTCTCTGACTCTTAAAATAGGCACACCTGTTATGTGCATGAGAAACATTGATCAAACAGCAGGACTATGCAATGGAACCAGACTCCAAATTCGAAGACTCGGTACTAATATTATTGAAGCTAATATTATATCAGGTGGAAGTGTTGGCACTATTTGCGCTATACCACGTATGGTTTTGAGTCCTTCAGATACCAAAATGCCTTTTAAATTTAACCGAAGACAATTCCCGGTATCACCGTGCTTCGCAATGACTATTAACAAAAGCCAAGGCCAAACATTGACGCAAGTAGGATTGTTTCTCCAACGGCCGGTGTTCTCACACGGCCAGCTTTACGTGGCAGTATCTCGAGTCAAAAGCAAGAAAGGTTTGAAGGTTCTTTGTTGTGACGAGGATGGGAAATACTCAAAGTCAACAACAAACGTTGTGTATAAAGAAGCATTGTTTCGCATTTAAAAACGTATTGTAATTATACAAGTTATCATTGAATGCAACAATGACATTTTATCAGTTTTCAGGCCTATCAAAGCAATGTCATTTATCATGTAGATCTGCGCCAGCTTTAGGACATAAGATTTTTCAAATCAGTAAATGTAAGAAATGAAAAACATATTGTAATGAAGGATGAACATTAGAAATTAGGTTGTTGAGGATCCATTTAAATACCACAACAACATCAACACAAAATATAACAACCCATAAACATCAACGCAAAATATAACAACACACAAAACAACCACCTGTTGAGTTTTAGTTATAAAAACTATTGTTACCGTTAAAATATCTTATACACGCTACAGTCATAAGCGTTAGTAATATAGATTATCTTTGTACACCTAACTTTCATATACAAAATCAGCAAAAGACCTTACCTACCCATGTATGTCCACAGAGGAAATATTCGGAAACAAATTGCCTAGACAAAAGCTGATATGATGTTGTGATCAACTTAACAGACGTGGAATACCGGAATTACATTTTGTTGACCGTCCACAACTTCCAAAACAATGTCAACAAATTTAAATCGCATCAGTTTCCCAATCCTAAACCCACACATGTTTGCAAACGCCCTGAAATTCCCAGTAAGTTTCACTTGCTGTTCCCTGTTTGTTCTTTTTTTATCATTTATCGTACGAACCTTCACGGGAAACCTCTCATCATCATGCACCAGAAACGCCTGATTGTATGCATGCATCTGCTGATGGCCAGCAAAATCCACAGGTAGAGTCTATCATGAAAAATATCAAAAAAAAAAAAAATTAAAAAAGAAATGAAAATAAAAAACCCTTCAAACATCAGCAACTAACAAAGTATAATCAAGATAAATAAAATAAATCAGTAATATTAATATACATATTCCTTGAATACTTACCACATGGTAAAATTCCAACACAATTCCATTCAGCTCGACATGAAAGACGGCGTTTTCATCATTATGGTTAGTGTGTCCTTCCCATGTGCAAATATGATGGGCTCTTCTATCTGCTGTTAAAATTAATAACAAGACAAAACTTCTTTCTATTTGAAACACATCATAAAACATTAAAGAATACATACCTTCCATGGCATACAATGGTATTTCACGACCAGGTACCCTCAACAATGTTGGATACACAATCTCCGGATATAAGCACGTCCCATCATTGCGAAAGAGCGCCAGTTTCAATTTATTATCTCCTAGATTGGTGAAAACCATCGGTTGCCTTATGTCAATTTCCAAATAGTCAACAAGTCTTTCCCAACTATTGCCAAACAGCCTGTTAGACCTTACTACACTGTTTGCATCCAATTTAACCCTTTCATGTCTCACCTTAACCCTCAAACCATTAGCATAAATTTTGAACGTATCTTTCCATATATCTTGCAAAAAATCTCCCGGTAGAATCTGAATTACAAAAACATAGAAAAACAATTAAATAGGTACAAATCTATGCCAAAATTGTCATTTAGAGACAAACAGTCTGAGAAGTTTACTCTCCCACCATAACGCATACACAAAGCTGATTCAAGTATACTAAAGTTATGCTCTGGAAATACCCTATTACCTGCACTAACTTTGAGATAACCAGATAAAAATGTCCTGTTTTTCATGACAATATCCACATACACATTTATATCTTTATTATTCAATTTAGTTTATGTCTAGAAAGATAAATGTGTGTGTTATTTCTTAGTACTCCTTAGTTTATAACGTTAATGACAGCCATGGCA
The DNA here is from genome assembly GCA_021014915.2 of Artemisia tridentata subsp. tridentata. Taxonomy (NCBI): domain Eukaryota; kingdom Viridiplantae; phylum Streptophyta; class Magnoliopsida; order Asterales; family Asteraceae; genus Artemisia; species Artemisia tridentata. The sequence goes on along the minus strand of CP139503.1, from coordinate 334,316,056 downwards.
CACAATCTGATCGACCCACAGAGTTTATGGTCTACGATTCAAAATGGTTTTCAAAGCTGCAAGCTAGGCCAAATGCTAAAAAGGATTCCAAAGAGGAAGACATGGCGATTAGCGGGTTAGATAGCTACTCTACCTAATCAGGAAGCTTCTTCCTAATTCCATTTCAAATGCAATTATAAGATTGACCTCCTTTATTGGTTGTAAATACAAATTCATTTCAAAACTTCCATACATGCACAAAGTGAAGCATCTTGAAGAATACAAAATCACAGACAGAAAAACAGCCGTGTCACACAATCTGATCGACCCACAGAGTTTATAGTCTACAATTCTAAATGATTTTCAAAGGTGCAAGCTAGACCAAATACTAATCGTGTTTGACATTTGCTTGGCTAAAATCAATTTTTATTGAATCACCATTGTGCCATCATCTGTCTAAAACAGTCCACATATCAAGATTTATTTAATGGACCCGTTTGAAAAAATTGTAACTCAAATCAACCTTTTTCTATTTTACCTGCATTTTACTTAATCCGACTTGTTTGAGATAAATCATAACACATATTGTCCCATCTAAAAATGGGCAACAAGTGGTACATGTTGTATAACTGACCACCATAAATATTCCACAAACCTTTCACTAGGAAAATGTTAAATATCAAAAGTGATTATCCATTTATGAAATTCAAGCTCAATTCAATATCCACCAACTTCCCCTAAATCGATAATCTTAACACAAGACACTAAATACACACCAACAATCATAATATATATGGATATACACACCATAACAGATATGAATATAGATAAAAACATTAAACGATATCAATAACATTTCACCAAACAATAACTATCATATTCATTATTACACAAGCTAAACATATGCACCAAAGTACTTTAAATGGATGCAATTATAGAGACAATGTATATCTATCATATTCGTTATTCCACAGCCTATCTCTAATTGAATTTTCTTTAAATAAGCCAAGTAAGTTTATAATGAATAAGGTTAAACATGGACAAACTAAAAAATACTATTAATAAAAATTATCATACAATACCAGTTTGTGTTTCACCTCATAGTCATCTAATTAATCTCCAATCTACTTTCAAATACAAGAGTTCAATCGAAGCTCACATTCAGTTTTTATAACCAACTTACATGATACTTATTTTAGTTGCACGTTAAGTGATGATGTCTATAAATCTACGCAAATCCAATCTATATCTAAAAGACATAAGATAAAATATTCATACCTGCCCTCCAACCATAAATCTGACCAAACACCTCACAACTCTACGCCCCACAACACGCCTATCGTAACCAGGGCCTTCACTACCATCCTCATTATACCCAGTGACGTAGAAAGTATCTAAACTCTCCTTCACAAAATGTAGTCTTTTAACTGATGACGGCAAATTATCTTGAACAAATCTTCCCCACTCATGTCCATAAAGCTGAAATTCACCTTCAACCACCCTGATTAAGCATATATATCTGTATCTGTTATTTCCATTAACGAAAATATAATCTTGATCATCGTAAAATCTCTCTTTAAACACGTTAGGCAACTTCTGCAAAACAAAAATGTATCAATTGCTAAAGGTACAAAATATCATCAGATAATAATCTATAGTCACATATATATAAGAATGTAAACCTGGTATTCTGGGTTGGTTTTCAAATTAAAAAGACATAAGAATTGTTGGTCCATCTTCGTTCTTTCAAGCCTAAAAAATCAATACAGTGAGTCTAATTCAGTTGAAATTGGTAATATAACAAACATAAACACGTTGTAGAACTGTGACGGAATCAATTAACAAAACACATCATAATTATCCACTTGAAAATCATACACATTCAAAACTCAAAATACATAAAACCCTTTATGAATCACAACGTTACGTTATATCTTTAAATATAAAGGAATTATTAAAAACACCCTACTAAACAGCCACAATGGATACAACTAAAATACTCCAACTAATCAACAAACAATCACAAACCAATCTAAAAAGCCATCATATTCATTTAAAGTCAAATTTTTTGTACATAAGATACCCACAATTAGCCTTCAAAACATCAAAAAAGAAAAACATCACGGATGATTAAAGATATAAACTATTTCACAACCATAAACAGCCAACTTTAACCACTTACATAACCCAAATGACTACCCACAAAATTTACCAAGCATAAAGTCATTCCTAAGATTAACAACTGCATTACTGTCACCTGAAAGCCCTAACAAACGAACTTTTATCATCTTCTCACCATCCTAATCTAAGAAATAAACCAAAACGGATACCTTTGATGAACTTTAAACGGTTGACATATAACTACCTCATCTGACTTCAAATAATTAATTTTTTAAAATATGGAATGACAATAATTTTGAAGATGATTATTCAAGTTGATTATAGCTTAAGATCAGACACAGAAAAAAAAAACATGCAACTACAAATTATTACCTTAAACATACAGTTAAATATAATATACTTAAAATAATCAGTCGATACAAGGTTTCATCTTTTGAATGAGTAAATCAGATAAAAATTATTAACAAAGCGTAAACAAATGTATAAGATCAAGATTGTATACTTCACCTTTTTTTGATCCGGAACAGTTGTTTTGACAAGTGAAGCTTTGGTGTTTTCAATGATGTGATAATGGTTAGTGTAAGGAAGATGAAAAGACAAATGTAGCAGGTCTATAAGAATAGACTACTAATGAATATCTTACACAACTTGCATGTTCTTCTCTTAATATTTTACAAACAGAAAGCCTTGCATAAATAAATAAATAAAAAAAAAAAAAAAAAAAAAAAAAAAAAAAAAAATTAAAGGAAGGACTCACCAAATTATTTACATGAAAAAATATTAATTGGGATTATAAGATCAACATTGTAGTTTCATGTTTGCTTCTTACGGATACACATTTTTATTGTCAAATGTAATTTAGCTTATTCAACTTAATAGTAATACTTATTATCTTGAAAGTAACAAACAAAAAATAGTTATGTAAAAAGACCATATGTAGTTGTTTACTTAGTTATTGTTGTAAAACAAATAGTGCATTAATTCTTTTTTTCATTCTCAAAAAAACCTATTAAACTTTAAGTCGGATACACTTATATGCCTACGGCGTGAAAGAAAATAAAATGCTTCCTATTAGTGCAAATAATAAATGATTAAATAACAATTATATATGTGTTTCAATTTTAAATTCATTATATATAAAATTGATACACTTATATGCCTACGGCGTGAAAGAAAATAAAATGCTTCCTATTAGTACAAGTAATAAATGATTAAATAATCACAACCCCAAAAAAAAAAAAAAAAAACATCAAATATTTGTGTAACAAAATTGAAATATAGTTTAAATACGACAAAACAACCCAAACTATTATTATAAGTCATGCCCGCCCAACGGGCGGGCTTTGACGTCTAGTTATATATATATATATATATATATATATATATATATATATATATATATATATATATATATATATATATATATATATATATATATATTATTTCTTCATAATTTATCATAAATATGCAAAAAAAACTAATACATCAACTATGCTACCAAACTTACGAACATGACATATAATGTTTCGATTATATTATCTAAGAAATTGCTTAGAAAATTTATCAATAATGCAACAAGACTAGTAAATGTGTGTGTATATATCCCACTAGACTATCGCTTATTCACATTAAAAACTCCAAAACTTAACGATAGATATCACAATCAAGAGAGTGAAAGTTGGCACTCGTAACATGACTTTCAGATATTAGCTATAGCTAATACTATTAGATAAGTTGTTAAGTGTGTATAGGGTTATACAAAGTCTCACTATAGTTTCTTTTATTACAATAAAGCCCTCAAGCCAATGGTGTCAGTTGATAATGAGTGAGGCATCTTTGCACCTAACAATCATAAGGGCAAGGGTTCAATCCTTGACACCACAACCACTAAGTGAGTCATGCATGTCCCTCAAATTATGAAAAGGCAGCCGAATGTAGATCGGTTCAGGTTACCAGTTATTAACCTTTGCAGCTAACAATAGCCCTCAAACTTAACAACAGAAAAATATCGCAATCAAAAGGGTTGAAGTTGGCACTCTTAATATGACTTTGAGAACTAGAAAGGTAGTTTGTAGACTTGTGTAGTATGTATTGGGTTATAAAAGTTAGACCAAACGGCCTACAAATTAATGTGTATAGAGTCTACAATTAGAACGTAGAAAAAAGGTACAAAGAAAAGACTTTGGGATACCGTGTGGCAACAATGACGTATAAATGATTTTCAAATACTCGATATATATTCTTAGTTTGTTATTTTTATATTATTAAAAAGGCTAAAAACTATACTGTGTAAATTATGAAGAACACTACCAAGCTCACAAATGCATGTTAAGGATAAAAAAACTTTCACAATATATATTTGATGACTGGACATCCAACAACCAAGAAAAGTTAAACCTGAAACTAGAAGTCACAACTTAAACATAACTAATTAACGAGGTAGGGGCCCATGGCCGGATTTGAGCATGTGCAAGGTGTTCGACGGCACAGGGCCTCCAAATTTATAGGGGCACCATGATTATTGCCGCCAGTGCTAATTTAATTCAATTGTTAGCATAGAACTTGTAGGAATGTGTTTAAAAACTTAATATATTATGATATTTACGAAATGTAAGAAGAAAACCAAATCGTTTAAGTGACTTTCGAAGTTTTGCAAAAACAGGGGATATGCAACAGGTGGAGTGGGTGGGGAAGATGGTAAGTTTGAGGTATTTTTACTTCACACCTCATAGTTTAAAGTTTTGTCACTTTTATGTTAAATTTTTATTTACTTTTCAAACTAGTGTTTAAAGGTTTAAAAAATGACACTTTTAACCCGATTAGTGAAAAAAATAATTACGAGGGGCCTATTACGTTTTGAAATCATTGAGTTTTATTGTGTATCGTCCAGTGAGGTATAAAAAGTTGTTCATAGTATTTATGTAACAAATTCACATCATTTGCTTCTTTTTTTCTATTATCTAGACTTCATTAAAACCTTTCAACTTATATATATGCATAAAGTTCTCGTATCCGAGCTGGCATGCAATGTAAATTTGGCACAGGGCCTCCAAAAATCACGGGACGGCCGGGCTCTATTCAATTAACAAGGTAGCTTATATAGTTACCAGTTTTTTAGAGCTTTTTATAGCTACCAGTTTTTTTGTATTGAAAGTAAAAGATCCTAAAAACTAAAGCTTTGTTTGGTTAAAATGACTCTTGAGCTTAATTTTTAAATAAATAGCTTATCTAATAAACATAAAATTTAACAAAACGATAATGACACTTACAAAGGTTGTCAATAAGAATTATTTTCAATAATAACTCCCCACGCGTGCATTTCATTCCAATCAACCAACTTTTTGTACAGGTACTTATACATGATTTTGTTAATTAAAAACAACATTAACAACATCCTTTAGGCTACAAGGAGTGGATGCGGGCTTGGATCACGGGCTCAAGCGGTTACCGGCGGGCTTGGATGCCGCTTCTGCGGGTTTGGAACACGGGCTGCATTTGCGAGCTCAAAGCTCGCTTCGGGCTGGAGAAGAAACAAAAGGATTTGACAGTTTAAGGGTGTGTTTGTGAAAATATTTTGGGAGGGTTGGGAGAATGATGGGCGCCAGTAAAAAATGTTGAATTGAGGGTTAAAGGGTTGAAATGATGTGGAGGAATTTGATTGGTTAATTTTGGGAGGGTTGGGAGTGATGACTCCCTCCACCCTTATCAGTTCGCTAAAACTTACAGTTTCAAATTTCAAAAACCTACTAGCAAGGCGATTTCAACAACCCCACACATACATCGATGTTCTTCGTTTGCCTTTGTTATATGAAATTACAAATAAAAAAGAGAAGCTTCATTTCCGATGTTTCTAAGATATTAAAACAATCAAGTTTACATACCTAATTTCTAAGATACCATTTTTAGACTTTTATGCGAGTATTTGCTTAGTTTTCGACTTTTCATTAAGCATGTTTTTGGAGAGAAAATGATAGTCATGACTGACTAATATGTTTTGTCTAATTCAATCAATGTTTGATACAGATCGCAAACATTTTTTCTACGTGAGTATTTGTAATGGGATTCAGTTCTTTTTTACATGTAGATATTTGGTTATCGTTTGAATCCTTTTATCCCCTCTTATACTTGTTGAAAATTTAGTTTTGACGATTTACTCAACAAACAAACCACCTAATATAATCCACAGGTTCGTAAGTAAACAATGACTAGAGATCGATATGTAACACCTAATATAATCCATATTAAGTTAGTTAACAGAATCGTTTACTAATTAGTTCTTATATCATTGATTATTTGATTTAATTTGAAATTATTATATGATACCTTCAAATGCCACCACCCCTCTACTTTTCTTATTTATAGTATCAATATTTTCGTATATTTATTAATGAAACCAAAAGTCTTTATAAAACCCCTTACTGAGTCATAGATAGGGGTGTCATTCGGGCCGACCCGACCCGAGTCAATTCGGGTCAACCCGAATTGACCCGAATTTATATTCGGGTCAATCGGGTCAACCCGAATTGACCCGAGTTCTAAACAAGGTCGGGTTCGGGTATGTTTTTTTAGCCTCGACCCGACCCGAACCCGATTGACCCGAGAAAACTAACAATTTACAAGGCAAAAACTCGGGTTGACCCCAAACCCGAGCTGACCCGACCCGAATTGACCCGACCCGAGTTGACCCGAGACCCGAATTGACCCGAGTTCAAACAGGGTCGGGTTCGGGTATGTTTTTAGGAGCCTTGACCCGACCCGAGTTGACCCGAACCCGACCGGGTCAACCCGAATGACACCCCTAGTCATAGATGTGTCGACTCAAAACTAGATACCGGTACCAACACATATAGAAATGTACACCAATTACTCATGTACATATAAAAAAAAAAAAAAAAAAAAAAAAAAAAAAAAACTTATGAATAAAACTACGGGTGTTAACACGAATAAACAATATTCCGTGGAAACAGAAACGGTGATGAGTTCAAATATGATTTTTAAGTTATATTGTTGTTCATCGAGGATAAAACCTTATGTTAATTTCACGACATTATATAAAGTGCATCATGTTATAACTTTTGATGACAATTGTCTAAGTTCTTGAGACATCTATTACAAACATTGTAGAGAATCATTCTAACTTTTGGATCATTTCATTTGTGTTCCACATGTATCGCAGTTGATCTAATGTGAACATACTAAGAAATGAGAATCAAAATAAAAAATTGAACATACTAAGATATGAGATCTATCAGAATTAAAAATTGATTTAATAAGTATCCTAAGATGATTATAATACAATGTAAGTTAACTCCCATTCAAATAGGAACGAAATTGCCATGGAACTAAATAAAAGGCAAACAATAGAATCCAACTGTTTGAAAGAATCAACAATGAAGGTGGTTAAGTAACATGTCACTGGTTCAATCACGACCCAACGTAACCGGACCTCAAACACAAAAGAGCTATATCACAGCCACTGCTGGTGTCACGGTCATGAGGTTTCACAGTCTAGACACGTTCTCCTTTTGACATAAGTCACATAAAAACAAATCCTGATTTTATCTGCATCAAAAATTAGGAGTAAAGGTCAAAGGGTCAAACTTTTTTGCTGGGAATAATAGAACACGTGTTCAAGTTTCTTGAATCAAGCACTATCATGGTGGGAACTTTGGACTGCACCTTGTTCCATCCTCGTCTCACTTTCCTAATTCAAAGTTTAAATAATTCCTTATTAACAAGTATCCATGTTTAAAGTTCTAAGAAATTAAATAGGTTCATAACAACCACTAAAGCTAATGGATGGGTGTGCATCAGGTTATGACATTAAAAATGACTGCCTAAGATCCGAACATTAACTTGAAAAAAAAAGAGGTTCAAATTACAATAGAGTAGAAAAACTATACCAAAAAAAAAAAAAAAAAAAAAAAAAAGAACAGTAAAATGCAATGACAGTTGTGCATTTTTTCCATTTATCTAATTTCACGTGAACTTGTTCTTTCTATCACTAGCTAGCAAATTCTTTTATCCCAGTGCACTAGCTAGCATTGATGTCATTGCTCAAAATATATATGTGTTACTGTTAGCTAACACCAACTCATTTAAAAAATTGCCACACCATCAAGCATTGTTTGATAGTAGTTGACTAATAATAAATCTCATGTAATTCTTGAATTGATTTGAGATCGGCAAATAATAGTCTTATAGTGTTGACTTTATATTTGCGGGTAAACAAATGGTTTGGCTTAAAATGTTTTGTTTGTCAAAACATACAAACCAATTAAATTTGTTTGTGTAATATTTATCTTTACTGATAGTATCTAAACATCAAGATGGTTGATCCTTAAAATGGGTTACATATTTGTTGGGTCAATTCTGTTTTGCTAATATGTTTGGATCCAATATAAGTTTATCACACTATTTGGTCAAAAATGAAAGAAAACAAATAAGTTGGTTTGGGTCCATTATATGTTTTACAAACCGAATAAGTTTTTTTTCTTTTTTTCTAATTTAAATTAAGGTTGAAAATTGGAACCCTAAAAAAGAGGAGCGTGTGGAATTACAAATCAAATAAGTTGGTTTGGGTCCAAACTATGTTTTTTACTAACAAATAGTATGAGTCAAATGGTCACACTGGTTTGGTAATTTGTTGCAGAGTCAAAATCATCCTTTTTATTCAAAACATCATTCTATATTAAGGTTATAAATAGTGCAAGGTGTGGCGTGGCGGCATAACCAAGCCTCACGCCTTAGCGGCTAAGGCGATGCTTTTGCGTTTTTAAGGCGTGGCATAAGGTGGCACAAAATATGAAAATATTTATATATTTGTATCATATTTCATATATATCGAGTTTACAAAGTACATAATGAATAAGGTTAAAAAAATATCATTGCATGTAATATTCTTCATATTAAAAAAATAATAATAATAAAATAAAATAAAAATAAATAAAAAAAATAAAAACTATTGGAGTTGAATAAAAAAAACTCGTCTTTTTACGCCTCATCTCACGTCACCCCTAGAGTCGACGCCTTGGTCTATTTTGTAACATGGAAGTCAAGCCTCACGCCTTAGCGGCGCCATGTAGGGGTGGCAATTCGGGTCGGGTTCGGGTTGTCAGGTTGGTGGGTCAGAAAACCCCAACCTGAACCTGACCCATTTAAATAATCGGATCAGCTACTGTTTACACGTAACCCGAACCTGACCCATTTAACCCGTATATATACTTGGGTTGACGGGTTAAATAGGTTACACGGGTTGAATATGTGATGTGTGCTTAAACATACATTATTTTTATACCAGAAAACACGCTAAAACGGACTAATAACCTTGAAATACGTTAAATTATATTGCAAATATGTTTGGTTTGTGTTATTATGTCTTGCAGGTAAAAGAGTTTGAAAACAAAGCGAAAACGGTAATTCCCTGAGCACTCTATTGGAAAGAGCACGAAGTTACGAGTCTATCGATAATTTTATTTGGACCATCAAAGCAAGGGACGAAAAATTTAAAAATTAAACCAAGCCCAAAACAACATAGCCCATCTGCAGCAGGCCCAATTGAAATAAATGAGTACAAAGCCCAACATGCCAAAAATAATGAAAGAAATATTTTGATGTCTAAAAAGATACCCTAATCCTAAATGTGGCACGCGAAGAAGAAAAGACAACTTTGGTTAAATGACACCATTATGTCTAGCAAGTCACAATTGTGCTATCTGCTACAGAAGAATAGGCATATTCTTTTGTAAGACAACTTTGGTTCTAAGGCGTGAAGAAAAGACAAAAAAAAAAAAGAATGGAATATCTCATTGCAGGTGTAGACTCAAAAATGAAAAGAAGAAAAGGCGTGTGAACCTCCTCTGCTGTCTATAACTCCACAAGCGACAAATCAAAGAAATTGAAAAAAATAAAATAAAAAATGCAATATCTAATTTGTGGCATGGCACGTCGACTTCACTTCTCAAAATAAATTCCAAGAGGCGCGTGACCTCTGTTATCTCCCCACTCACGGGCCCCTATCGATGCTCCAGCTAACAGATACCTGCCACGTGTACACGCTATCAAAAGGAACGTCCGGATCCAATTAATTGTGAGCTGTCATACACGCTTGATGGGAGGGTTCAAGAATCATGAGGCTATATAATGAGCACCGGATCCGAGGAAATTCATTCATTCTACACATTTATTATTTCACACACACTCGTATTTTTTCTTTTCTAGTAGCATTAGCAGTTTTCTATCTTTTTCTTTTGTAGCTTATTTAAAGCTTAATAGTTTTAGCTTATTCTTAAAAAAGCTTATTGTACCCAACCTTTTAGCCTATTAATGAAGATGAAGTTTATTGATATCACTTAGCTTATTTCTTCTACTCATATCTTTCTTTATTTTTCTTTTTCTTTTCTTATCTATTAAGTTATATTAGCTTATTAGCTTATTGTAGCTTATTAGATTAGCTTATTTTTCATAAGCTCTCTCATAGCTTATTCACTTTAAGCTTTATTCTTCTTCTTCTCTTCACCCTCTAGCCCGATTCAAATATCAAAAGAGATGCATAAGCTTGTTAAGCTCGGCTTATTTTCCAAATAAGCCTTGACATCTCTTAGTTTGAGAGCTTTTTAGCTTTTTAGATAGTTTATTATTTAGATCTAGTTAGTTTTATCAAGTATTTCATATAAAGTTTGCAACTTTTTGAGTTTTTCTTGAACAATAAGCTATTTAATAGCTTGTTCATTTAGATCTAGTCCTTAAACATACCCGATTCGCGTCTATTCTTCGTAGTGAGCAACTTAGCTTCGGGTGGACTTAGATCTAATAGTTTTTAGTTATAAAGTTTTAATCTTTTTACTTTTTAGATTACTTTTAGCTTATTTCATATAGAGGTAGTGCTTATTATTGCTTATTGTTCACTAACCTTTGATAAAGTTTTGATCATTATTTGTTTCGCATCATCCTACATCTAAGACGTGGAGCTTACGGGTCTTATAAGCATTAAAATCATTAAAGTTTACAACTTTAATAACTTTTATTAAGTTATTTAGTTAATAAAGCTTTAAACTTTATTAACTATATAGCAAAATTAAAGTTAACAAAGAAATAAACTTTAATCATTTATTTAGTTTATAAGATCGGGTGGTTATTCTCTCGTATAAATCACCGGGTCTTAATCTCTTACCTTTTTATCATTTTTAGTTTAAATACCTAGTTTAATATCATGTTTACTATTGTGGAATTATTTGTTTTTATTAGTTTAATTAATATGAGTAGTGAGTAGATCTTGGTATATGCTTGTTAAGTGTTGGTGAATTGTGAAATTAAATGTGAAACTTTAAAAATTATTAGTTGATAACCTTTGGTTTACTTGGTTTGATTTTTATTAACTTTAACGGGCAAAAGACGTTAAGGTAACTAATTATCTAAACCAAGTAGATTTTACCTAGGTAAAAAGAAGTGTTTTCAATATAAACCAACGTTATGAGAAAACATTCCTTTTTAAACGGGTATTCAAAGGTCGTTGATTAATAATTTTCGGATTATTTGTAGATCTTTTTAGTTGGTTGTTTTAACAGCCAAAAGCTGTTAAGGTAACTAATTATCTAAACCAAGTAGATTTTACCAAGGCAAAAAGAAGTGTTTTCAATATACACCAACGTTGTGAGAAAACATTCATTTTTAAACGGGTATTCAAAGGTTGTTGATTAATAACTTTTGGATTATTTGTAGATATTTTTAGTTGGTTGTTTTAACGGGTAAAAGCCGTTAGGAAAATCGATTATTTAGATCTAAAATTTTTACCAAGAAAAATTAATTGTTTTCAATATAAGCCAACGTTGTGAGAAATGATTTATTTTGTCAGGTATTAATTAAAAAATTGCTTAAAACGAGAATTCACACTTTATGATCTTTTCACCACTTTTGGCAAGTATATCTTTTAATATCATATTCTTAGCTTAATTTTATTGTCATTATTTGTAGTTGCTATTTGATTAGTTTAAATCTTAAATAGTTAAAATAGTTTTTAAATCTCTAAAAACCAAACCAAAAATATTTGACAATCAAGCATTAAAACTAAAAACACAAACGTAAATCTCAATTCAAATCTCGTTGGGAAAACGACCTCGGAAGATCAATTTATCACTTGTCCTCAAGTGAATCTTGGTTCTAACGGGAAAACTTACAAATATTAAAACTACCCCATGCTACAATCGAACCAATATGTTAAACGGGTTTTTGGTTAACCCATTTAACCCGTTTTATATACAAAAGTTAGCACATTATACGAGTTAAACGGGTTAGTGGGTCGACCCGTTTAATTAAATATAAATAACTTTTAATTAAGAAAAAAAAATATTAAACGGGTTGGCGGGTCGACCCGTTTATTTTATTCCCAACCCGAACCTGACCTGTTTAATAAACGGGTTAGATATGTCGACCCAAACCTGACCCGAAATCTATTTAGCTCAACCCGAACCTGTTAATTTTCGTGTCGGTTTCAGGTCGGGTTTCGTGTCGGGTCAGAAATTGCCACCTCTAGCGCCATGGCAACGACTCTCTGACAACGACGAAACATTTTTTTTTGTTTCATACTTTCATTGAAAAGACTTATACACAATAATTAAGAATAAAATGCACCTATTTTGGGGGCTATTTACACCTTTTGTAAATGGTTTTTCTAACTTGTAACTTGGGTCACAAGTTAATCATACTAAAAAAAAAAAGTACAAAAAGTACTTAGGGATTCACAAAAAATTACTAAGGAACCCACAAAATAAACCGTTTTGTAAATGTTTCTTTTATTAATCAAAACACACAACGTTTTTACTTACTGGGCCGGACTATTTTGAAGCTCTACATGAAACGATGCGGGTAATGTTAGTACATAGTAATAGTAATTATTCATGTACACAAAAAGAAATAAAAATACGACTTACGAATAAAAATATAAGTGTTAACACGAATAAACATATACAAATATACTTGCATAGATATTTCATGTAAACAGAAACGTTGATGAGTTCAAATATGATTTTTAAGTTTTATTGTTGTTCATAGAGGATAAAATCTTAAGTTTCACGACATATTAATCACAATTGTCTAAGTTCTTGAGACATCTATTACAAAATTATAACACTTCCTCAAAGAGACGGTCGATTTAAGGTTTTCTTTTAAACGATACAACAAGCTAACACTACTATTACTTTTGGATCACTTGTGTTCCACATGTTTTGAGAGTTGATAAGTTTGTAGTTTTCGTATATTAAAAATTAAAAATAAAAATACGCATCGGAAACTTGATAGAAGAAATACGTTGAAAAGTTAATATACTGTGTCTACTCTAATCAATGTATGTATCACTGCATACACTGGTAACGAGGCATTGACTTGGTAAATATCCAAGTCTATACGTTAAGAAAATATGTACTAGTATATCTATACAAAATCCTTACAAACCAAAAACCAATCTTCTTTTCTCCTCTCCAAAATATATAACTATACAAACCCCTCACCTACCAAACACCAATCTTCTTTTTTCCTCTCCTCCCCACCATCAGCAACACCCTTCCCTCCTCCAACTTCTGCATCTTTGTCAAGTATTCAAACTGTATATTTGTTTAACAATAATAGTCTTATAGTGTTGACTTTATATTTGTGGGTCGTCAAACAAATGGTTTTGGCTTTTTGTTTGTCAAAAAATACAAACCAATTAGATTTGTTTGTGTCTAATATTTATCTTTACTAATAGTGTCTAAACATATGAGTGTGGTATTAAAGCATCAAGATGGGTGAAATGGGTTACATATTTGTTGGGTCAACTCTGTTTTGCTGATATGTTTGGGTCCAATATGTGTTTTTACAAATAGTCGTAATAGTAGGTAGTTGATTATCACAAATTTTGGTCTGGTCAAAAATGATTTGGGTCAAATTGATACAAACCAAATAAGTTGGTTTGGGTCTAATTTATGTTTTTACAAATAGTCATAGTAGTAGGTAGTTGATTATCCACACACTATTTGGTCAAAAAGGGTCAGATTGAAACAAACCCAAATAAGTTGGTTTGGGTCCAATCTATGTTAACAAATAGTATGGGTCAAATAGTCCTGGGGGGTGTCAATATAACTGATCATCAAATTGGGTCATACTGGTTTGATAATTTCTTGTAGAGTCAAAATCATCCATTATTTATGACATCATTATTCTACATACTACTTCAGAAGTTCAATACCATCTCATAAAGCACATACAAAACAACCAGTTATATTACAACCGTATACCTTTACACATCATATACCATACTAATACCAAAGCAGTGCGAAACCTTTACTCAGCAGCATACACCAACCAAAATATTCACAAACCTGTCTTTCCCCTGAATGTGTGATAGACTACAAGTCCCTTACTCGTGCTTTCAAAGTTGAGACCATCATCTAGTAGCTTAGAGACCATATTCACCAGATCAAAGCACCATATAGCTGGAGTATTTTTCTTCTTGAAGAGGAGAAACTTACCCAGAAACACAGTCGAAGCCAAGAAAGGAAAGGGTGACAGATCTCTCTTCTCCCTATTCCAATCCTCTTTGTGATGAATTGTCACAACTTATTCCCATATCAACAAATTGTTATTCAGCTTGAGGACTCTTGTGCCAGTTTCTTCATTGCCACAGTAGAAAAATAACAGCTGACAACGATCTTCAAAGAGAAACCCTCTCTTCTCACTTTCAGGATTAATGATCAACCATTCTTCTCTTGTTAAAATCACTTGTGTAACACCCCCAACTCGAAATATGGCAGCGGGACTGAGCTTGGGGTGCTACTCGAGGGGTAAGACAGTCACAATCACAGAAAATGATCTCATAAAAAGACGTTTTTAATAAAACATAACATTCGATTACAAAGTTTAATGTTCAGAGTCAAAAAGACTCATAACATAAATAGCAGCGGAAAATAAAGATAGTTTGCAGCGGAATAAAAAGTAGTTTGCAGCGAAAAATAAAGACATAGTTTAAAAGATATTTTAAATAAAAGATAGTAAGGGCAAGAGCATAGCCCAAAGATAGCCATCCTCAACCTTCAGCCACTCCTTGCGCACACTTCATACATCAATTACCTAAGATAAACATGCTAAAAAGTCAACACAAAGGTTGAGTGTAATCCATAGGTTTAGTAAATAATAGTTGAGCACAAGATTTTAATCTGGAAGATATAAGCAACAAATGCAAATATCGGGTAAGCGTCACTTAATTCATTTAGTTGCTAAGCTCATGACACACAAAGCGTTAACCGGAACCAGAAACTCTGGCGTAAGTCGACAGTAACCGCGGAATTTCATAATCATAATAGTTTGCACCCCAAAGCCAGGTATCTTGCCAAATACCTAGTTAACTCAACTATAGCACACCCATGTTGCCTACCCGGTCAACAGGAGTGGGATGGTCAAATCCTATAGGCCTATAAACTATAATCGCTCTCACCCGCAGGTGATTAATGGTTCATGATCGAGGGACTTGCTTTTGGCAAGGAAGGTACTTAGCATTTATCGTGTCAGTCTGGAATAGCATACCAATAAACAATTGTGCTCAGAAAAATACTCCGTAAGTAGCATGTATCTCCCCCACAAGATTTATAAACATTTAAAAATATTAAAAGTGGGGCTATGAATCACACCTTAGAAGCAGAGAAATGAGATATCACAATCTGATCAAGTGGGGCAGTATGGCAAGTGATCCTCATCACAACCTAATTATGTAAATAATATGCCTCAGCAACAACCTTAAAGTGATTTCCAAAACAATACTCGTATTTGAAAGTGAACCGTTTTATTTCAATGGCATTTCAATTTTAAATAAAGTTTAAAACTCGTGTGGATACGAGACGTTAAAATAATAAAAGTCGGCAAACACGAACGGATACAAAGAAAGAATAGTGAAAAGAGATAAGAGGAATTAAAAGGGAGAAAAGAATAATAAAGAAAACAATCAGAAATTATATAAATATCGACAAGGTTTATAAGTTATTACTGTATTTGTAAATGATTAAGTTACAAAAGATGTTATCGAAATTTGGGCATGACGCACCCGTTTATATGACATATCCAAGTCGTTATGACTTTGATTATAAGTTTTATTATTATGTTTATAAGTTTAATATATCTAATCGAGCGATATTATACGAGTATATATATTAGTTATTACTCCTATAGTCTATATCGATTATGTTTAATAATTAACCAAAACAATATATCGCAAAACGAAAAATAATGAATAAATAAATAAAACAATAAAAGAAATATAAGACTCAAAGGTATTAGGCTTCGGCTCAATACTCAACTCACACAAGTTGGGCTTACCTTGGGCCTTCGGGTCGTTATTAGTCGTTAATCCTATATACGGGTTTATAAACCATTAGACAATTGCCGTGACTCGTTGAGTCACGACTCGAGTCTATTGAGCCAAAGGCTTTGGTTTTTGGCTACAAGCCAAACCAAATTCAAATATTATTAATTTTATAATTGCCGTTTTGAATCAAGTTTTAATATAAATTTGTGTTAATTTTTATTGTGGCTATGCCGTGACTCATTTGAGTCACGGCTTTTTGCCAAATCCGAGCCAAAGGCTCACTGGTAATCAACAACACAAACCATACAAATTTCTAAACTCAAAACTACCCAACACAATCCTAATCAAAATCTGAAAACCAACACCATTGCAATACCAAATTTTTTTCCAATTTTAAAAGTTAACACAACCAAAATCCATTGTCCAAATCTAAAATTAACACAACATGACACAATTCAATATACAAATCCAACACAAACACAAACCAAAATCAGTTTTGGACCAAAAGTAATTATACACAACAAAGTCATTTGGGTTATGTCGTGACTCTTTTGAGTCACGGCTTGAACCAAACCGATTCTATGAACTCTTGTACAAGCAATAACACAACCAAATTCAGTCCATAATCAATCCAACCACAAACCACAAATAATCAAACCCCAAAACCGCTACTGCCTATATCATATCAGTATTAAATCCAGAATCCAAACCACAATTCTATAACCCTACTGTCTATGCAAATCAGTTTCAACTCAACCCAATATCCAACCATTACAACAATCCGAATGCAAAAATAAACCAACTCGAATCAACAAATTAATAAATTACAACCATATCGAATAAATTAAAAATAAATAAACTGAATGAAATAAATAAATAAAGAATATATAAATAAACTAAATAAATAAATAAATAAAGAGCTCATGGCTTCACACAAACCACCTGGGTTCGAACCCAGGCGTGGTCACATTGAAAAATAAATAAATAAAATAAGAATATAAATGAAAAGAATAAAAGTGTAAACCCTAATGCTAGGTTAATCCGGCTGCCGTGACTCAGTGGTTCACTGAGTCACGTTTAAAGCATCCTACGAGCTCATAGGCTCCTCGGCTTCACCCACCAGGACCAACTCGGTCTCAATCCAATGCTACAACAGTTCAAATGAATCAGAAATGAAAAAATATAACTAGTAAATAATAACGAATTAAAATAGATACGTTTTAACCCGAGTCAACACGAGTTGACTCGGTGAGTTACCTGACTCGGACTGAGTCAGGGTTTGTACCGGCGTTAATTACTTAGATCCACACGATTTATATTTTATTTGAACCGTTTTATTAAGTTTAAATAAAAATAACGATTATACGAAACTAGGGTTTCGTTTTATTTCGAAAATAATAAGAATGGATGCGCGTGAATTACCTTACCGAAGATAGGAACGGATGGGGAAGCTACTGTGAACAGACGGTGGACAGTGGTGGTGGTGGTGGCGTGTGGCGGTGTTAGGCTGGTCGGATGAAGCTAAGACTCTCCTGAAATAATAAGCTCTCGCCGATCTATCGTTTGGTGTAAGAAGTTATGTTCGCCGGAAAATTTTTCCAGCGACGGAGTTTTCCGGACGGTGGTGATTGCCGGAGTTCGGCCGGAGAAGAAGGAGTGGACGGGAGAGATTTTATTTGTGTGTGTGTGTGTGTGTGTTTTATAATAATCAAATAAAATCCGGCCCTTATATACCCCTTGTGATTATTGAAGAGCCTGTAGAGATTATGGAGCGTGAGATCAAATGATTAAAGAGGAGCCAAATTCCCCTTGTGAAAGTTCGATGGAATTCCAAGAGAGGACCCGAATTCACCTTGGAACGCGAGGACGAGTTCATGCGCAAGTACCCTCACCTCTTCAAAACCGGAACCGATAAGTTAAACTAAAATCCGGGACGGATTTCCAAATATGATGAATTTGCTGTAACACCCAGTAATTTCTCAAACTATTTTTAACTAGCCAAATAATTATTTTCACATCACCTTAGTAGTTGAACTATTTCAGAATTTATTTGAACTTGGGAAAACGTGAGATATCGTGAGAAACGTGAACCTTAGTCCCGTATTACGTCAGCACAACCTAGAAAACACAAAACGAACCGAATTTCCCAAATAAATTAAATTTTGGAAAGTTATGCATATTTATACTCGTTTTTATCAGAAAAATTATTTCGGAAACAATGGCGCAAGTTTCATAATTTTTTGAGTCCGTTTGATACACCTAATTGACCCCACAAGGAATAAAGTAAAAGTATTACTACTTTGGCAGTTATGCCCCCCGCCCAGAAAGTTACCCACGCCCCCCTCAATTTTGATTTTTTCCCAGGTTTAGTTCCTCCAGGGGTACATAAGGGCCGGATTTTATTTTATTATTATAAACACACACACACACACACACAAATAAAGTCTCTCTCGTCCACTCCTTCTTCTCTGGCTGAACTCCGGCAACCACCACCGTCCGACAAACTCCATCGCCGGAAAAATTTTCCGGCGAACCTAACTTCTAACACCAAACGATAGATCGGCGAGAGCTTATTATTTCTGGAGAGTCTTAGCTTTATCCGACCAGCCTAACACCGCCACACGCCACCACCACCACCACTGTCCACCGTCTGTTCACAGTAGCTTCCCCATCCGTTCCTCTCTTCTAAGGTAATTCACGCACGTCCTTTCTTATTATTTTCGAAATAAAACGAAACCCTAGTTTCGTATAATCATTATTTTTATTTAAACTTAATAAAACGGTTCAAATAAAATATAAATCATGTGGATCTAAGTTATTAACGCCGTATAAACCCTGACTCAGTCTGAGTCAGGTAACTCACCGAGTCAACTTGTGTTGACTCGGGTTAAAACGTATCTATTTTAATTCGTTATTATTTACTAGTTATATTTTTTTTCTTTTCTGATTCATTTGAACTGTTGTAGCGTTGGATTGAGACTGAGTTGGTCCTGGTGGGTGAAGCCGAGGAGCCTAAGAGCTCGTAGGACGCTTTAACCGTGACTCAGTGGCCCACTGAGTGACGGCAGCCGAATTAACCTAGCATTAGGGTTTACACTTTTAATCTTTTCATTTATATTTTTATTTTATTTATTTATTTATTCAGTTTATTTATATTCTTTATTTATTTATTTCATTCAGTATATTTATTTTTAATTTATTCGATATGGTTGTAATTTATTAATTTGTTGATTCGAGTTGGTTTATTTTTGCATTCGGATTGTTGTAATGGTTGGATATTGGGTTGAGTTGAAACTGATTTGCATAGACAGTAGGGTTATAGAATTGTGGTTTGGATTCTGGATTTAATACTGATATGATATAGGCAGTAGCAGTTTTGGGGTTTGATTAGGGTTTGATTGTTTGTGGTTTATGATTGGATTTGATTGTGGACTGAATTTGGTTGTGATATTGCTTGTCCCAGATTCCATAGAATCGGTTTGGTTCAAGCCGTGACTCAAAAGAGTCACGACATAACCCAAATGACTTTGTTGTGTATAATTACTTTTGGTCCAAAACTGATTTTGGTTTGTGTTTGTGTTGGATTTGTATATTGAATTGTGTCATGTTGTGTTAATTTTAGATTTGGACAATGGATTTTGGTTGTGTTAACTTTTAAAATTGGAAAACATATTTGGTATTGCAATGGTGTTGGTTTTCAGATTTTGATTGGGATTGTGTTGGGTAGTTTTGAGTTTAGAAATTTGGTATGGTTTGTGTTGTTGATTACCAGTGAGCCTTTGGCTTGGATTTGGCAAAAAGCCATGACTCAAATGAGTAACGGCATAGCCACAATAAAAACTAACACAAACTTATATTAAAACTTGATTCAAAACGGCAATTATAAAATTTATAATATTTGAAAATGGTTTGGCTTGTAGCCAAAAACCAAAGCCTTTGGCTCAATAGACTCGAGCCGTGACTCAACGAGTCACGGCAATTGTCTAATGGTTTATAAACCCGTATATAGAATTAACGACTAATAACGACCCAAAGGCCCAAGGTGAGCCTAACTTGTGTGAGTTGCTATTCCTGACTGACGCGATAAATGCTAAGTACCTTCCTTGCCAAAGCAAGTCCCTCGATCATGAACCATTAATCACCTGCGGGTGAGCGCAATTATAGTTTATAGGCCTATAGGATTTGACCATCCCACCCCTGTTGACCGGGTATGCAACATGGGTGTGCTATAGTTGAGTTAACTAGGTATTTGGCAAGATACCTGGCTTTGGGGGGCAAACTATTATGATTATGAAATTCCGCGGTTACTGTTGACTTACGCCAGAGTTTCTGGTGCCGGTTAACGCTTTAAGTGTCATGAGCTTAGCAACTGAATGAATTACGTGACGCTTACCTGATATTTGCATTTGTTGCTTATATCTTCCAGATTAAAATCTTGTGCTCAACTATTATTTACTAAACCTATGGATTACACTCAACCTTTGTGTTGACTTTTTAGTATGTTTATCTCAGGTAATTGATGTATGAAGTGTGCACGAGGAGTGGTTGAAGGTTGAGGATGGCTATCTTTGGGCTATGCTCTTTCCCTTACTATCTTTTATTTAAAATATCTTTTAAACCGTGTCTTTATTTTCTGCTGCAAACTACTTTTTATTCCGCTGCAAACTATCTTTATTTTCCGCTGTTATTTATGTTATGAGTCTTTTTGACTCTAAACATTAAACTTTGTAATCGAATGTTATGTTTTATTAAAAACATCTCGTTATGAGATCATTTTATGTGATTGTGACTGTCTTACCCCTCGAGTAGCACCCCAAGCTCAGTCCCGCTGCCATATTTCGAGTTGGGGGTGTTACAACTAGTGTGATTAAACCATTTTCAACATTTTTGTCTGACCAAATAGTTTTCTGTTCTGACATCCCAAGTGCTTTGACTTTGTAATCACAGCTACAGTAAGATACCATTTCCAGTTTCCAATACCTTCCGGAACAATACCCGGGTTCCATGACCCACTCAAAACATCATCATCTACATCTAAAATCTCACAATTGACCTCTACAACTATTTCAGCCCTTGGTCTCTCCTTGTCGAAGGTCAATTGGGAAACATGAACCACTTTATACTTTCATTGGTTCATCATTGAGTTTTTTTATTTATATTTAGAAAAAGCGAACCAGAAACCCTAGGATTCATGAGGGTGTAGTTTTGAAGGATGTGGCGTGGCTGGTTATGAGAAGACTCTTGTGTTTTCAAAAACACATGGTAATACCCCATGTGTTCACTGGCTAGAGAAAAGTTCTTATGGCAAACTATGCGTGTTGCTATCTCCAACGTGAAGGATCACTGTGCAGGCTCTATTTGTCTAGGGAGCAAGATCAGTTACGCATTGAGAAGCATATTGTTGAGGACTTCAATGCTAATGAAACAATTGTCAGTTGCTTGGATCGATATTTGTTGGTTAAAAGTGGTGGAGGGGATTTGTTTCTAGACAATCAAGTTACTAACCATAGGATAAGCCTCCCAAAGCCAACGAAACGTCATCAGTGTGAAGCATTTTTTCTAGTATACCATCATGGGAGGTGCAACAAAAAGTATAAAGTGGTTCATGTTTCCCGATTGACCTTCGACAAGGAGAGACCAAGGGCTGAAATAGTTGTGAGATTTTAGATGTAGATGATGATGTTTTGAGTGGGTCATGGAACCCGGTTATTGTTCCGGAAGGTATTCGAAACTGGAAATGGTATCTTACTGAAGTTGTAATTACAAAGTCAAAGTATTTGTATTGGGATGTCAGAACAGAAAACTATTTGGTCAGACTAAATGTTGAAAATGGTTTAATCACACAAGTGATTTTACCAAGAGAAGAATGGTTGATCATTAATCCTGAAAGTGAGAAGAGAAGGTTTCTCTTTGAAGATCGTTGTCAGCTGTTATTTTTCTACTGTGGCAATGAAGAAACCGGCACAAGAGTCCTCAAGCTGAATAACAATTTGTTGATATGGGAAGAAGTAGTGACAATTCATCACCATGAGGATTGGATTAGGGAGAAGAGAGATCTGTCACCCTTCCCTTTTTTGGCTTCGACTGTGTTTCTGGGTAAGTTTCTCCTCTTCAAGAAGAAAAATACTCCAGCTATATGGTGATTTGATCTGGTGAATATGGTCTCTAAGCTACTAGATGATGGTCTCAACTTTGAAAGCACCAGTAAGGGACTTGTAGTCTATCACACACTCAGGGGAGAGACAGGTTTGTGAATATTTTGGTTGGTGTATGCTGCTGAGTAAAGGTTTCGCATTGCTTTGGTATTAGTATGGTATATGATGTGTAAAGGTATACAGTTGTAATTGAACTGGTTGTTTTGTATGTGCTTTATGAGATGTATTGAACTTTTGAAGTAGTATGTAGAATAATGATGTCATAAATAATGGATGATTTTGACTCTGCAAGAAATTATCAAACCAGTATGACCCAATTTGATGATCAGTTATTTTGACACCCCCCAGGACCATTTGACCCATACTATTTGTTAACATAGATTGGACCCAAACCAACTTATTTGGGTTTGTTTCAATCTGACCTTTTTTTACCAAATAGTGTGTGGATAATCAACTACCTACTACATTTTAGTCCACTCGACTCATTTACACCTAGACTTCTCACATTTCACCAACCGTAACTCATACATTCATTTCGCCTTAGCCGTAATATGATAATTCCAAGACAACGCATTTATCTCACACACACTCCTCTCATTCTTTCTTACGTTTTTAATCCACCACATTCTTATTCTCGTATCTTATCTCTCTTCTATTAGTCTCACTCGCTTCCTTTACATGTAGACCTTACATAGATCGTCAACTATAACACATTCATTCATTATTAATAATTACAGCTAATCGCCTTAGCCGTAATATAATTATTTCATGGTAATACCTTAACCTCATACATGCCAGTCTTATTATAGCTATTAGTCCTTAAAAAATTTCGCTCTATTTCATCATTTACTCAATCCCTATGCCCTTTTCTCATTTTGTAACTTTACTAAGTTCATCACGGACTTATTATGTATATATTTATATCATTTCTTCACCACACACATATTGGTTATGCATTCGTAAATCAATAGGTTATACGGCTAGAAATTACGTGAGCCTATCGGGGCACACACGTATACATTTAGAGAGCGTTTATTAAATATAATTAATATGTTTAATGTATACTATTAATTATAATTAATATATTTCACGAAATAATTTAACGATTATTAGTTTAAATCGTTAGACGCTTTAACTAATTTAAATATATGTTAAATATAAAAGAGAGGGACTTGGATGTCGGAAAACGAAACTCCCGGACCTCCTTCCAATGTGGTCAGTTATGGGAAGGTTCTAGGAGGGGAGGAGAGTGTCGATTTTGTGTAACTAAAGGATGTGAAAGCAATGACTTGTTGGACAAGTCAGGGTGCTATATAAACACACCCTTGACCTCATTGATAAAGGATGACACGATCAAAAGCAAAAACACACGACATATATAAACTATATACTTTATGTATTTAGTTGTTTATTTTTCCTTGGTCAACATTTGTGGCTATAATTAACAAATCATATAGATTTGTTTTGTTCGTACAGTGGGTACAACAAGAATTTCAATTCTTGTTTTTCGTCTACTATTCCTCATCTTATTAATACAATTCGAACGTATACCTTTTGGTATTCGAATTATGTTTAAGCTAGTAACAATAACACACGGTGTTAGTTTGTTATACGTGAAGTAAGCACTAGCATCCTAACGGTCTTGTTAGACGTGTAGTGTGAGTTTTCGATAGAGATCAACTCACTATAGTTGATTAGGGTTTTGTGATGATACGAGATCCATTGGAGTGTTCGTAATCAAGGTCAAGACTTGGTGGTTATCTATTTTTCAATAGATTCGAGGTTAGTATTTATTATGTGTTTTAATTCATAACATTAAATATAGATCCATCCGCTGCGTACTCGTGGTATTGATGGTTTAATCAATATGAAATCCCAACAGTGGTATCACGAGCCATCTCGTTTGGTGTTATGGGTTACACATAGAGTCGCTTGCTACGCTAATTAAACACATATATTAATTGTTATGACAATAACATGCATTATTGTCATTTAATTAAATCTTGATCTTGTTTAATTATTAATGGTTAATAAGACTTAAAAGGGGTTAGGAAAATTAAAAAGATTATTGTATCGTGTACTTCTTCTTTTTCTTTTCCAATCTAAAGGCTTATGCTGTCATTAGTAATGACGTCTGTGGTCTACAAGGTACCTAGCTCGAAAACTTGTAGGAGTGGTATGTGCTTAAACACATACCTTTATTTGACCAAAACCGGACCAAAACGACCAAAAACCCGACCATAATGCCAATAGATAGTGTGTTTTTGTGTTTTGTTTATGCAGGAATGGATATCGTGAAAAACCGACAAAAAGACAAGAAAATCCGAGAAATCGAGCACGGGATACGGAAAAGACTCAGAACCGGAACCGGGAAGGAAATTAAGGTCAAATAGTCAACCAAGGTCCTCCAATTATCAAAGCTTGTCAAGTTCATCCCTTGGATTTATTTTGGAAGAATGGCAGCAATGGTCCCTAGAATTTCAGAAATAACACAAAAGGTCCTTATCATTTTCACCTTACAAATATACACCTTATTCATAAAATTAACCCACCTACTACTAAACCAAATCCACTACACACTCAAACCCAACATGCCATAAGCCCCCGCCCACCAAAACACTAAACCCAACCCAGTAAAATCCCAAACCCGATCCAAAGAATCACACCCGGTCAAACCCTTTTTTATATCACCTCAAAGTCAAAATATATTAAAAAAAAAAAAAAAAAAAAAAAAAAAAAAAAAAAAAAAAAAAAAAAAAAAAAACTCACACACACCTCACACAGTCACACACAAACGCGCCTAAAATTCCCCCAAAATCTACTGTGGGATAAACCCTAGATTTACCGTACCATTTAGTTAACCTCGTCCCATCATAATTACCCAATCATAAGATGTTCTAGAAGGACCTGACAAGCAAAAGGGACACGTGTGTGCAGCTGATTGGAGGAGCCACATCACAAACTTGATCAAACGGTCGATATTGAAGCGTAGGGAGCAAGCTCGATCCAAGGGCGTAGATTGATGGAAGGAAGACACCCCAGAAGGTTCTGAGGCCTATAAATAGTGCCCTCCTCATTCAGTATGAGGAGTTTAGTTTTTAGTTTTTTAGTAGTTAGTGAGTAGCAGCTTATTAGGATTAGAATAGGGTAGAGTAGTTTAATTTCAGCTTATATTCAGCTTATTGTAACTCTCATTTCTAAATTTGTACTCAGTTTTTGAGTTTTAATCAAAGTCAACGTTTGGTCAATTTCACTGTGCAACTGCTTAATTGTTACTCTAAGTGCTTATTCTGAATTTTCAGCTTAATTAATGTTGCCCTTTATGTCTGTTAAGTAGATTAGTGGTTAGTATTAATCTTTTCTAATTTTCCTGCATTAGTACTTAAAGTCTAAGTAAGGCCAAAATCAGTATAAACGGCTTATTTTGTTTTGAAAAACATCTTTTCTAGTTTAAAATTAGTTTAGTAGGTGTTGAAGTTCTGATTTTCAGTTTTATAAATAACTTTTCATTTAATAATCACAAAATCAGATCAGTAAGGGTGTGTTGGTTTACATCAGTTTATGGGTCAAAATGGGTGAGTTCTAGTTTGAACTATTCATTTGCAGTTTCTGACTTTGGATTTGAGCTTAATATAGGATTGAGAAGTGATTTCAGTAGCACCTTAGTAGAGTTATTTCCTTTGAGGCATTAAGGAATCATAGGTAATATTATAAGCAATCAATGCTCCAAAATAAGCTCAGTATAAGCTGAGCTTATTAGGCCATAGGTTTTACCATTTTTGAGTTCATAGGATAGGATTTAATAGAGTAGAATGGTTGCATTATTTTCCAAGGTACACCAGCTGTTACAAAGTCTGCTGCAACAGATTCTATTAGTGCAATCCTGCACAAATTAGTTGCTGGTCTGAGCTTTCTCTTTGCTTATATCTCCTTATCTGCTTAGGCTTATTTTCTGAAATTTGGTCTGCTTATAGATAGTAGTATAGGTTTTTAGAATATGATCTGGGATTTCACTTAGAAGCTCTTTAGATAGCTTATTTTAGGTCTGAAAAAGCCCCCCCTAGGACTGTTCTGTTGCATTTTCAGTTTTGTGTGTTTCTCGCTCTTTTCTTGGGTAGTTTTGAATGAGCTATTGGTTGAAGATTTTGGTCATTTTCATTTTATAAGAAGCCTGTAGTACTAGCTTCTAGGATTAGCTTTTGGTTTCCCCTTAGGAGCTTTTGGCTAGCTTGTAGAATAGCCCAAAGGGGGCTGATAACACATTTGTCCTTGTTCTCATTTGAAACTGTTTAGCTACTTATTTGCTTATAGCTTGTGATTATTTGATCAATTTCAATTGTTTTGAGCTTATAATAGTTAGCTTATCAGTTCCTGAGCTTCTTGTTATTTTTGGCTTTCATTTGCTTATTTTTAGATTATTTTGCAACTGCTTATTCACTGTTACAGCTTATTTAGACTTAATAGCTTTCTGAAATTATTTTTTCTAGATTAGTCAGTTAATTTTAGAATTACTCAGAATTTTCCAGATTTTTCTTAAGTGTTTTAATATTTTTAAATTATTTAAATATTTTAAATTAGTTTTTAATTCATAAAAAATTCATAAAAAGTCAAAAAAATATTTTTCTTTTTCCCAAAATTTTCTTTTATCATTTAGAATATAGGAAAATTATTTTCATAATTTTCGGGCTTAAATTTTAGAATTTCACTTTTATTCATGTTTTTAAAATTTGTCGCGTATCCTTTTTAATTCCGGTTTTCGTTTTTTTTTCACATGCTTAGATTACTTGCACCCGTAGCTTAATTAGTAGTTTTCATTTATTATTTCATTGTTCGTAGTGTAGAAAAACCACAAATTATCCTTTTAATCACTCATTCACTACACGAATCACGTCCCGGGAACACAAATTCCATTCGATCTTCGTCGGGACAACGAACTCGGGGTTTTTCACATTATTTCACAATCTTGTGTAAATACTTGAACTATAATTGATAAATCAAATTTTGGCGCCGCTGCCGGGGAAGGTTGAAGTGAGTGCGTGATTCCGTTTATCGATTCGTGTTTTGAAGACCCTTCCTCGTGAAGTTATCGCTTTCATTTGTAAATATTTTATAAAAATCCAAAAATATTTTCTCTTCAAAATTTATTTCCTTTTTCTTTTGTGATTTTCCATGTTGAGAAAATTTAAAAATCCAAAAATATTCTTCTCATTATCTTCTCATCCATTTGATTCTTCTTCTTTAACCCTCTAAACTGTATAATTCTATCTCTTTCTCCCTCTCATGTTTAATTCTTATTATAACTCTTCATCATTTTTTACCACAACCGTCGAAGATGATGGATCGAAAAGCATGGAAGAATTGTTATTTGAGGAGCAGAGGCGGATTATAATAGCTTTATATTGTAAACATGACATCAATGACTCTTCGAGTGGCAATCCCACTCTGTCTTCTGAATCTATCCTCCCCGACTCTTCCCATCCTTCCCTCACACCGGTTGAGGAAAGTGACTCCGTTTTGGAAGAGGTCGATACTTCTCTTGCTAACAATAATTCCGATTCGACGATGGTTGATGACTCTACTTTTGATTCGGAGGGAGATATTCGTTTCCTTGAAAGGTTATTGAATGAAGAACCATTATCTTCCCTCCCTCCGATGAGCAATGAAGTTGTTGATGAGTCCGCTAATGATAATGATGAGTTGTTCTCCGATTCCGACGATGAAAGTGATTTTCAATCTTATGGAGATTCCCTTGACGTTTCCGAGATTACTTCCGGAATTTTCTCTAACCCTCTTTTTGAATTCAATAATGAGTATACTTCTTGCAAAGTTAATCCTCTTTTCGATGGAGGGTTAGAGGACGTTGAGGGCGAGGAGGATCTTCTTTCTAATCTTGATGAGCACATACCGGAACTCACAGATTCTCCTCGTATTCTTGAATCTTCTCATGAGGAGTTCTCTGATGAACTCACTCATATCATACCTCCTTCGGAGTATGATTTCTATAATTTTGAGGAAGATCCTGACCCGGAGGGAGGTAAACTCTATCCTAAGAGTTTGCTTGATGATGATATCACCCCGACCCTCCCTCCCGAGGTTTTCAAGAGCTTTGATGATGAAGAATGGATCCCCATTATAATTATGATCTTTCTTCCTTTCTTCACCTATACGGTGATTTCTCCTCTCTTTCACTCCTTCGAGAGTGAAGACATCATTTTTGACCCCGGCATCTCTCCTTCTTTTAAGCCGCGGG
This sequence comes from Artemisia tridentata subsp. tridentata, assembly GCA_021014915.2. Lineage (NCBI taxonomy): Eukaryota > Viridiplantae > Streptophyta > Magnoliopsida > Asterales > Asteraceae > Artemisia > Artemisia tridentata. Next base: position 334,287,222 of record CP139503.1, on the reverse strand, counting down.
TATCTCATCGGAGTGGAACTTTCTTGTGCTTCAATGTTTATCCAAACATCTTGAACGAAAGTCCGATTGAGATTATCTCTTCCACTTGCTCCCCCAAGAACAAATGAATTCGGGGCGATTCTAAGCTATACGACTCGTTACTAAACAAGCGCTTCGTGGGAGGCACCCCATGCTTATCCATCTATCTTCTTTCTATTTTCTTAATAAAACGTGAGGAGGGCTACCTCTTCCATATCTTGTGTTTCGTGTTTTTCTGTGCTGTGTCCAGGATTTGCCCGAATTATGAAGACTCTCGTGCTCGTGGTCTGCTTCTCTCCACTCGAGTTTCATCATTCGTTGCTCATCCGATATCCTAAAATCTTATCGTTTTACATCTATCTTTTGGCATAATTAATAAACGGCCTTAGATTTATGTAGGAGAACCCTTACCTTTAAGACATTGAGGACAATGTCTCGCTTTAGTCTGGGGGGGTCATCTTTCGATTTGATTTTTGCCTTGCATTTTTGCCGTTTACTCATGCAACCCCGTTTTTCCTAAAAAATTGAAAAACATCCAAAAAAATGAGAAAAATTTTTAAAAAATTTGTGCAAAAATATAATAAATTTTGACATTTTTGTTGACTTTCCGCTGGTGAGAGTAGGAATAAAATTCTGACTTGATCGGGCGTGTTGAGCCCTAGCTTGTCCCCTTAACCATTTATAATCTATAAGCTCGTGCTAGTCTTTTACACAAGGAGCTATAAAACGCGAATTCTTTTTAAGAGTTTGCAAGTTCCCGTATCGACTTTATATATGCATGGCTTGATTATAAGGCTAAGCATTCGCGGATCTTATTATTTAAGATTTTAAATTTGCGAAGAACGAGAAATGATAGAGTTGTTTATAAGTTAGATTGCTAAACGTGGAGTAGTTGGATCTCTTTAGAGCTCATCAAAGTTATTTGTGGCTTTTTGTTCCCATAAGCTTGTTTCACCCAAAAATAGTAATCTAGGAATAATTAAAGGTATTTTGGTTTTGGCGATAATTAGTTTTTATTTCTTCCTTAGAGAATTCTTGCTTATGAAAGTTGGGTACACATCAAGGTACTGTCAGTGTTACGGTGTAATAGACTATTCCATCTTGCCGGCTCGCAACCGATGTTGGGATTGTTATAAAAGCCGTAGGACTTGGGGTTTGGCAACACAAATAATTAATCAATATGATAATGTATAATAATAATCCAAAGCCATAAAAAGTTTTCTACATCTTGCCGGTTCGCAGCCGATGTTGTAGACTTCTAATAAAGGCAGAGGAAAAATTCCAAGGTCATAATAGACTATCACATCTTGCCGGTTCGCAGCCGATGTTGTGATTGTTATAAAGGGCCAAGGATTAAATATGTTAATGTGCTTAAATAATGTTAAAAATGCCAAACTTCGACTCCGGGGATATCCTAATAAAAGCTTCTGTCTCTGGACTCGTAGATGAGTTGTTTCGGTCGTATATAAAAGGGATATCCTCAAAATCGTGTTAAATCAGAGACCCTGATGTGGACCTCATTTTTGTATGCAACGGTTTTCGAGGGAAGGTTTGGAAACTACTTAGCGTCTAAACTAGGTATCTTTATCGGACTAAAAATTATCGAAACGAGAATTTGAAGAAATTCATTTCTCACCAAAAATAAAATAAATAGAGGAAAATAGGAATTTGGGAACAAGAAGTTACACAATTAGCTTTCATGGGTAGTGATAGCAATCTAACTTGTAAATAACAATGATTTCGTTTTTAAGCTTAGTTTGGGGACTTGTGAAAAATCGGGGACGACGAATTTTATCCGTATGGTCACTTCTTTATGAGTCGTGTTTCCTGCTCGAAGACCCTAAAAGTTATCATGAGATAATGATTCTCAACAAAGCCGTCACATGATAATGAGAAAAATACAAAAATAGAATAAAAGGAAAAATTTGGGAGTTTTTAGAACTAAAGATTTCTTAATCTCTTTTGAAAATTTTGCTACTTTCAAAGTTAGTAAAAAGAGATTGGAAATTTTTGGTTTTAAAAACGTGTTTTTATAACATTGCGTGAGGACACAGCAATATCATAGTCTGGGGGATTTTGGTATGTGCTTAAACACATACCTTTATTTGACCAAAACCGGACCAAAACGACCAAAAACCCGACCATAATGCCAATAGATAGTGTGTTTTTGTGTTTTGTTTATGCAGGAATGGATATCAAGAAAAACCGACAAAAAGACAAGAAAATTCGGGAAATCGAGCACGGGATACGAAAAAGACTCAGAACCGGAACCGGGAAGGAAATTAAGGTCAAATAGTCAACCAAGGTCCTCCAATTATCAAAGCTTGTCAAGTTCAGCCCATGGATTTATTTTGGAAGAATGGCAACAATGGTCCCTAGAATTTCAGAAATAACACAAAAGGTCCTTATCATTTTCACCTTACAAATATACACCTTATTCATAAAATTAACCCACCTACTACTAAACCAAATCCACTACACACTCAAACCCAACATGCCATAAGCCCCAGCCCACCAAAACACTAAACCCAACCCAGTAAAATCCCAAACCCGATCCAAAGAATCACACCCGGTCAAACCCTTTTTTATATCACCTCAAAGTCAAAATATATTAAAAAAAAAAAAAAAAAAAAAAAAAAAAAAAAAAAAACTCACACACACCTCACACAGTCACACACAAACGCGCCTAAAATTCCCCCAAAATCTACTGTGGGATAAACCCTAGATTTACCGTACCATTTAATTAACCTCGTCCCATCATAATTACCCAATCATAAGATGTTCTAGAAGGACCTGACAAGCAAAAGGGACACGTGTGTGCGGCTGATTGGAGGAGCCACATCACAAACTTGATCAAACGGTCGATATTGAAGCGTAGGGAGCAAGCTCGATCCAAGGGCGTAGATTGATGGAAGGAAGACACCCCATAAGGTTCTGAGGCCTATAAATAGTGCCCTCCTCATTCAGTATGAGGAGTTTAGTTTTTAGTTTTTTAGTAATTAGTGAGTAGCAGCTTATTAGGATTAGAATAGGGTAGATTAGTTTAATTTCAGCTTATATTCAGCTTATTGTAACTCTCATTTCTAAATTTGTACTCAGTTTTTGAGTTTTAATCAAAGTCAACGTTTGGTCAATTTCACTGTGCAACTGCTTAATTGTTACTCTAAGTGCTTATTCTGAATTTTCAGCTTAATTAATGTTGCCCTTTATGTCTGTTAAGTAGATTAGTGGTTAGTATTAATCTTTTCTAATTTTCCTGCATTAGTACTTAAAGTCAAAGTAAGGTCAAAATCAGTATAAACGGCTTATTTTGTTTTGAAAAACATCTTTTCTAGTTTAAAATTAGTTCAGTAGGTGTTGAAGTTCTGATTTTCAGTTTTATAAATAACTTTTCATTTAATAATCACAAAATCAGATCAGTAAGGGTGTGTTTGGTTTACATCAGTTTATGGGTCAAAATGGGTGAGTTCTAGTTTGAACTATTCATTTGCAATTTCTGAATTTGGATTTGAGCTTAATATAGGATTGAGAAGCGATTTCAGTAGCACCTTAGTAGAGTTATTTCCTTTGAGGCATTAAGGAATCATAGGTAATATTATAAGCAATCAATGCTCCAAAATAAGCTCAGTATAAGCTGAGCTTATTAGGCCATAGGTTTTACCATTTTTGAGTTCATAGGATAGGATTTAATAGAGTAGAATGGTTGCATTATTTTCCAAGGTACACCAGCTGTTACAAAGTCTGCTGCAACAGATTCTATTAGTGCAATCCTGCACAAATTAGTTGCTGGTCTGAGCTTTCTCTTTGCTTATATCTCCTTATCTGCTTAGGCTTATTTTCTGAAATTTGGTCTGCTTATAGATAGTAGTATAGGTTTTTAGAATATGATCTGGGATTTCACTTAGAAGCTCTTTAGATAGCTTATTTTAGGTCTGAAAAAGCCCCCCTAGGACTGTTCTGTTGCATTTTCAGTTTTGTGTGTTTCTCGCTCTTTTCTTGGGTAGTTTTGAATGAGCTATTGGTTGAAGATTTTGGTCATTTTCATTTTATAAGAAGCCTGTAGTACTAGCTTCTAGGATTAGCTTTTGGTTTCCCCTTAGGAGCTTTTGGCTAGCTTGTAGAATAGCCCAAAGGGGGCTGATAACCCATTTGTCCTTGTTCTCATTTGAAACTGTTCAGCTACTTATTTGCTTATAGCTTGTGCTTATTTGATCAATTTCAATTGTTTTGAGCTTATAATAGTTAGCTTATCAGTTCCTGAGCTTCTTGTTATTTTTGGCTTTCATTTGCTTATTTTTAGATTATTTTGCAACTGCTTATTCACTGTTACAGCTTATTTAGACTTAATAGCTTTCTGAAATTATTTTTTCTAGATTAGTCAGTTAATTTTAGAATTACTCAGAATTTTCCAGATTTTTCTTAAGTGTTTTAATATTTTTAAATCATTTAAATATTTTAAATTAGTTTTTAATTCATAAAAAATTCATAAAAAGTCAAAAAAATATTTTTCTTTTTCCCAAAATTTTCTTTTATCATTTAGAATATAGGAAAATTATTTTCATAATTTTCGGGCTTAAATTTTAGAATTTCACTTTTATTCATGTTTTTAAAATTTGTCGCGTATCCTTTTTAATTCCGGTTTTCGTTTTTTTTAATTCACATGCTTAGATTACTTGCACCCGTAGTTTAATTAGTAGTTTTCATTTATTATTTCATTGTTCGTAGTGTAGAAAAACCACAAATTCTCCTTTTAATCACTCATTCACTACACGAATCACGTCCCGGGAACACAAATTCCATTCGATCTTCGTCGGGACAACGAACTCGGGGTTTTTCACATTATTTCACAATCTTGTGTAAATACTTGAACTATAATTGATAAATCAAGAAGCCTTAGATTCTCCAATTGGGGAAGACTCATTCTTGAGTTTTGGAGCATTATTTGTTTTACTGCTTTCCATTAGAGTCTGTCTCCTCCTTCTGTCTGTTTTAATTGCTTATATGTTTTGTTCCTTGTGACTTGTTTTACATATATGCTGTTGATTTTGGAAATAAAAACAGACTAATTACTCATATCGAAACTTGCTTTTAATTATATCGTGAGATTTAATTAATGTCTATTAATATACACACTTAATTCCTTGTGACCAGTTATGTGTTATTTGTGAATTTTTTTTTACACTTAAACGGACTATAAACTATTGAAATATGATTTAATTAAATCGCGGGTTCCATCAAGCTATTGAGGGTGTGTATCATTACTCGAAGCTACCAGGATATAGCTTGCTGGACATCGTGTGATTTAATAAACTTTAACTATAAGATACCTAAAGTTTTTTTTGTGCTTTTATTAATGATCTTTGATCAAATCAAGATCTAGGGTTTTGTGTGGTCTTTTCCCGCCCCACTACATGCTTCGGCATATGACGGAATTATTAGAAGAACTTGGGTCTTTTGACTCATGCAGAGTACAATATAGGGTTTTTGACCATTCTTTGCCTGTGATAAAAGTACACCTAAGAAGTTGAAAAAATTGTTTGTTGCAAACTTGTGTTACAAAGATGTATGCATGCCTCTTTGTACACAATTTTTGATACATGCTTTTGTCAAAAATTAAGTGATACCCTACTTGAAATTTAAGTTTATGCCATCCAAAGTTGAGGACACTTGCACTTGCCTTTTGCTCTTCGTGGGACATGAGTGAATTGCAACCCAAGGTGTTTATTCTCTGGCATGAGACCTAGAGTTATTTACACATGTTCTCTAATTGGACGACTTAATCGAGTCAAGCGGTGTGATCCTTGAGCCCGAGGCATAGGATGAGACAAAACATGCATGACACTAGTAGCTTGTACTCTAGTGCCATAAGTCTCATAAATCTAAGAGTTGCACTTGTAATGCAATTGTCGCGCGCGCGCTACCTCTTGTACCCACAAGACTTACCAGAGTAGTAAGCACTACCGTGATGAGTGGGAGTTCAAGAAGGTCTCAGTCTTTTAGTAAATTAATTGTTTTATCTATTAAAACAAGGGTAGTTAGTTTCTAAAAGAATCAATTATTGAAAATACTAAAAATTTAAACTTAACTGCTAATTGTATATTGCAACATATACTGCAAACAATGGTTTGTCCTTTTCCCTGGAAAAAGGCAAACTAAAGGACAAAATGGGTCTCCTTTCCTTGTAAGAAAGATAGAGACATATTCCTATTCATTTTCCTTGCTAGAAAATTGGATAAAATGAACGATTGAATTTACCCCAAATTCTAATCAAACTCATAAGTAAACATACACATGAAATTGTTTTGCCTTGCAAAAGTCAAACAGTTAAGTATGGTTACTAAATCTTATACTTTCAAACACGTTTCACTACCCCTGTTCGGTTTTGAACTCTTTGAAACTTATAAGATTTGTTTTCAATAACTATATAACGTGTTTTATAGCTATGAAATATTAATGTCTTGTTATCAGCAAGACATATTATGAGTATTAATTAAGAAATTGAAATATTACCGTAAAATTGTAAAAGCAATAACTAGCATGATTAACCTAGTTGTTTGCTTTAACCAAATAAAGGTACTACACCCTTGTGGCAAGGTAGGCCAAATAAGGAGGAATTGCATGCCAATTTCAAGTTAACATTAGCATAAATGGCTTGTCCATCGTTTATGTCATAGAACTTGACACACTCCCTTGGATATCTAAGTACTTGCTTACTTGTTAACATTAGCAATAATGTTTAGATATTCAGGATAAGGAAAGTAAAACAAATTGTCATTTGCTTCTCACCAATAGGAAAACACTTGTAATGTTTGTCTAATTCAGTGGGAGTAATACATTTTTATTTTCTAAGCTGGCATTCTAGTAATGTTATCTGATTCAGTGGGAGCTATGAGCTTGTCTAACTTATAGTTGTCCCATATCATTTCTGGCCTGCCCAAAAATAATTTATTACTTTCCAAGTGTGATACTCTTTCATTTAGTACGAATCACTGCATATTGTTTTATATGATAACTTGTCGCTTTTCGTAGCATTATCTATAACGTCATCATGCAAGATTACTTATTAATTGAACCTGTTCTATATACACTTTTCATAAGGATATGATTTAAGCTTGACTTAATTCATATTCTATATCTGACGTAGTCATATTATCTATGCAAGCAAATGATTGTCGTGTTGTTTTGTATACTTGCTTAATGTTGCATCATGCACAAGTGGGAAAAATCTTAATTGTGTGCAAGAAACAACATATAATAATATGACTAATGGTTTTCCTTGACCATAAGGTAAGGAAATTAATATTCTACTAAGACTTCTACACATAAAATGTATGTTGCCCTATGTAGAATAAGTGTCAAGATATGATGAGAGCTACTTCTAAATATTCACTAAATGATTTAGTCAGTACGATTATGTTTTCTTGCAAAGTCATAATTATTCACTGAATTGTTTAGGCAATGTGATTATGTTTTTTTAAAAGTCATAATCATGAAGTAAGCAATTAACTTGAAATTACTATTGAGGCCAATAGTCGGTACTCATAATTACTTTAGTTAAATATGTTTTATGTCTTCTTGTAAAGACACAAACATAAAGTCCTTTAATTGTTGAAAGACTTGTAACGTAAGGTAAGACGTTAACTCGTTATGTCTTCTTGTTAAGACATGAACATGAAGTCCTTGAGTTGATCAATGACTTATAACGTATAGTAAGATATTAAATGTTTATGTCTTCATGTAAGGACATACACATAAAGTAAGTGAATTGGTCAACGAATAATATCTAGTATGCAATTGGTTTCAAAATACTATGTGAACAATTTGGTTTTACCCAATTGGCAAGTATATGACCAAAAGAGTATTAAGTTATCTACGGAATTGTGGTATAGTCTCACAATCCCATAGAATACCAATCCTTGTGGTATGTATAATATCAAACTCTTCTGACATTGTTTGATTCATGATAACTTAAACTGCTTTAATCTCCAAAACTATCAAGGTTAGAAAATTGAGTATATCATGCATATACTTAATATGACTCTAACATAGAAGGTAATTAAGACATCATCTATTGACGGAATGGAATGATTTCCATTATGTCTTAATTGAAGTTCAAAATTTGTTAAATCTCTTGGAGCATGTCATTAACAAACTAGAGTTGAGAACTGTGGATGCATTTTAAATATTCCAAGTGGAAACAATTTATTGTGGCTCAAGACGCTTAGTATTTAGAGAACAGTCTCTACTTACAAAAGTAAGTGGGAGCATCTTGAAGATATTTAAGAACAAAATGCACAACCTTCTAAATACACTTGCTAATGTCATACTAAGGTTAAACATGAAAATGTTGAACCAAAGAATGATGTAACTCACATTCATAGATCCGCAAGGATACCTCATGCACTTGAGTGATATTGTATATCAATGCTGAGGAATGAAAGTTTGAGAATCTCTGAGAACCTGTTAACTATACAGAGATGCATTATCAAGATCTTGTAACTGGTAAATGTCTCAAAACTATGAATGAAAAGATGACGTCCTTGAAAAACAATCATTGTTTAGAACTTAATTGATCTCTTAGCAAACAACTGAAATATGAAATTAAGAATGAGTTTCTTTAGAAGAAAGACTCATAAGGACAAAATTGTACAAACATTAATGTATGTCTTGTGATAGAAGTTTTAATCATACTCAAGCAATTGACTGTGATTAAATTTCATCTCTACATGCATTAACGATATAAAGATGGTTAATTATCATTCTTGTTTTCATGCATATGAAATATAACAATTGTTGATTATCTTTGCGAGGACGGTGCGTAATCAAAAGGGTGATGAATCCATATGATATTTATTAAGTACATAAAATAGTAGAATCCAAGTGTGGATTAGATCATGCATCTAGGAGCTGAGATCTTAAGTTTAATTGTAAATCAATATTTTGATTTTGATTAAAATAAGATAACTCCTGACCTGAGAGCAAGTGGGAGTACTATGTTTGTTCCTTATATCTAATATGTCGTGCAACATATTGAAAGCTATTTCCCATGCGAGCAAGATTTTATCCCTCGGCATGGAATATTGTTTTCACTTCAAAGATTTAGGAATTAAAACATACAATCTTGGAATAAATGTTTATGGTGATAAACATGTTCGGTAATTAAGTATAACAATGTACCATATCATTGAGCAAGTTCTCAAAGGATATATTTCACTTGCGATAATTTAACACATGGATGGATACCTTAAGTTTTACTAAGGTTTCATCATGTAAATTAAATTATGTATGGGGATAGTTGTAACTTTTGCATGAGTGCAAAGTGAGTTAACAACAACGGTATCTAAGTGAGAGTCTTTAGATGACTATTAAAACAAATGTCTTATTGGATGAACCTGGTAGTTCAGAAACACACCAAACATTGCCAAAGAAAGGTTCAATCGTTTAAGAGCATAGTGTTATTGTATACACTAATGCTAGTCTGATTGAGTCGATACTCAATCCTAGTCATTGTAGGATTTCATCACGAATGATGATGTTGTTGACTAGACATGCTCAGCTGAGAGCATTGTTGCAATACACATTAAAGGACAAGAATACTTTACAGTTTAAGAAGCTCTTGAGATGACTGTCTCATATAGGTGTTATGCTAGCTTCAAACACCCTATAGAATGCACCAAGGCAATACTAGTGTATTAGAATGTGCATGTACAATATGACGCTCATTATGTTAATCAAACTTTCACTATTGTGAGTTTTGAAATAAGTACTCTTAAAGTTTACTCAGATGACTACTTAGCTATCTTGTACCTTACAAGTTGATCATGTTAAGAACATTGGATTTTAACTTACTAGTAGTCTCATGCGAATCTGTGTTTAGTATTTTGATAATGGGATATGTAAAACATTTATTATTTTGATGATTAATATACGTGGTACTTGATGAGTGTGTAAATACTCATCATTTTATTCCCATTTAAACTGTTAAAACAGCCAAAAACACTCAGAAAAGTCACATAATATTACAAATATCTCTGGATTGTGTTTTTATATGTTTCAGATGCAAAAGGATTGAAATCAATTGAAAAACGAACTAAGTCTGCATAATTGGCAGTTTCAGTCCCTGAACTTTCACAAGTTGTCAAAATTAGTCCTTTAAAGTTCAAGTTTGCAAAATGGCAACTTAGGTCCCTGAAGTTTCAAAAATGGCAAAACAAGTCCCCCGGTTTTCAAAAATGGAAAATTATCTTTTATGGTCCTTGTACTATTGAAACTTGGCATGAATGACCCTTGGAAATAGTTTTGGATTTTGGCAAAGTTGGTCCTTGGATTTTCAGTATTTACATAAGTGGTCCCTAAACTTAACACAAATCCATTTCCAATCCCTAAACTTAAAATAAATCCTATCCTTAAAACAACCCAGCTGCTAAACTAAATACCCAACCCAGCCAATTAATTAACCCAGCCCACACAATTAAAACTAAACCCAACCCAATTAAAACCAAACCCGGCCCAATTCCCTTAACTAATATCGGGGTCAAACTAAAAACCCAGACAAGTCAAACACTCAACCCTCCCTCTCTAACCCGCCAAACCCAATACCAGGGTGGTTTTCTTGCCACCTCCACCCCCCAGCTGGCTACTCTACATCACACCTCAACCCCTCCACTTAGCTAATCTCACCAACTTGCCCACGTTAGCAGAAGAGGATAAAAATCCCACTTGCTCGTTTCCCGCCAAAAAGCTAATCAACGAATTGGATTGATTCTGAATAATCCAATGGATGGGAAATAATGAGAAGTCGACAAGGAAGCATTTGGGATGTTATTTAAAGAAAAAGAAGCCAAGAGATACAAGTGTCACTGTTTTTAGACCTTCGTAGTGTAGATTTTTAAATTAAGTTTAGTTAAAATTTATTGTCATTTTAATTTCAGACAATTGTAACTTTCAATTCAGTTAAGTTTGATTTCAAGAATCTGGTTCTAAGTTTAATGTAATTTCAGTTTAACTTTAATTCAAAAATCAGTGTGTTAAGTTATTGGTGTGCAAATAATCTTTTAAACTTCCATTTCCTGCTCAATAAGCTTGTAAAAGCTTATTTTTGTTTTAGCAAACATTCACTTGTTGTAATTCAGTTTTTAAGATCAAGTTTTCATAAAAGTCAACATAAGTCAACGATTAGTCAAATAAGCAGTTTGAAGATAAGCTATCTTGGAAGGCTTATCTGGGTGTATTTTTGGCTTATTAAGATAAGCCTGGGATGTGTTAGGTTCCTTGATTCATCCATATTCAGCAAAAAAATCAGTTGTGAGTTCAAATTTTCATGTCCTAGCCTATTAATGCTTATTTTGTGCTCAGCTTTGTTTACTGCTTATTTGTCATTCATTCTGGCTTTTTAGATCATTAATCACTTAGATAATCAGAGTTTAGGGTATAACATGGTTTAAATTAGCAGTCTCTAGTGCATAAGTTCTTATCAGATTTCATTAAGTGGTGTTTGGATTAGTATGATACTGATAGTTGTTGTTGTTATTTTGATTTGTTAGTGGTAGAAATAGGTTGCCTCAGAGATAACTAGTACTTAGGTAACATAATAATAGTGGTTCATAGCTTAAAAAATTCAAAATCAGTTTTAGTTCATTTTTGCTGCATGATAATTAGTGTATCAGTTAGCTTAATCACTCATGTAGTTGCTATAGTTGTTAAGCTAGCTTAAATCATCCATTTTACAGCTTATTTCATCATCTTTAATCAGTTAGGATCAATCAAAGTTGGATTAAGTCAAGTTTTCAAAAACTGCAAGAAGTCAAAAACTAAGGTTGAACTCAGTTTTTCTGTCATCTGATCTAAGCTTGATTGTGGATTATCAAATTAAGCTTAAGTGCTAATTTTTTGTTTATAAGTAGTTTATATAGTCAGTTTTAAGCTCAACATCTGGTATTTACATTATTAGCTTATTTAGATAGCTTATTTCACTCTGCAAATCTGCCCTTTTTGCCTTGTTCTGCTCTGCACTGCTTCTTCAGTTTTTCCCCATCTAATCTAGGGTCCAATTGGAGTAGCAATTGGCTATAACTTTTGGGCATTTTCAGTTTGTGGGTAGCTTATAGTATGAGATTTTAGCTTGTTCTTTTGGATTCCCCAGATTTGCTTTTTCCTAGCTTATAATTAAGCTGCAAATTGGCTGATTGAGCCACTTTGTTTCTGTCTCAGCATATACTGATCAGCAGTATAACTGCTGATTCCTTGTGCTAAATTGTGACTTTTAAGTTGATTTAAGTCTCCTTTAGTGTAATAATCTGTTTCTCAGCTTTGTGTAATTTTTAGTTAAGTATAGCTTATTTTTGGCTTATTAGCAAACTGCTTATTTGCCCAAAACAGCTTTTTAGGGTTAGATAAGCTCTGAATTTATTTTTCCTAGCTTTTAAATTATAATTTAGACTTAACCTGAATTTTTCAGATTTTTCCTAAGTCATTTGCTATTTTTAATCTTTTTAATTAGTTTCTTATAGTTTTTAAATCATAATAAATAGAATAATAATCAGAAAAATATAATTTTAATTTTCAAAATTTTCTTTTATTAAGTAGAATCTATGAAAAATATAATTATCTCTGTAGACCTTATGAAAAATAAAATATAAAATAAGTGATAGTTTCTATTTAATAGATTTTATCTTTTTAAATTTTTTAATTAAGCACCTTTCATTTTTATAATTTTCTTAGCTTCTTTTCACCTCATAATATTTATAGAAAAAGTTTTAGATTTTTCTTTGTTCATTTATTATTTATTATAAATTAAAATAGTTTAAAAAGTAATTAAATAGTAATAAATTAATAATAAATAAATAAATAGTCAAATAAATAATTTTATTTTTCCAATAATTTTATTTTATCATTTGGATTCTAAAAATATAATTTTCACATCCGTGGGATTTATATTGGTCAGAATTCACGTTTTATTTTGTACGTTTACGTAATTTTTATTTAAACGTACGTTTTTAAGTTTTAAAATGTTTCTAAGTATTTTGCTTTCACGTACTTGTTTTTATAGCTTGTTTAAGCTATTTCATTTTATATTTCCTTAGTTTAATCACTCACAACCTTTTCCTGTTCAATTTCACCCGATCACAAATTCGTTTTATTTCAGTTTACACACCTCGTTGGGACTTAACGACCCGGGGATACTCTGTACTCCTTTGGTAAATTGTATTGTGCCCTAGATTGTTTGACTCTTGTTGACCATTTACTTGGTCAATATTAGTTGACCGTTTGGGACCGATCAAATTTTGGCGCCGCTGCCGGGGAGGTGTGCTGCGCAGAACGAATTTGAAGTATCAGTGATTGTTGAATATACACCCATTGTATATTTACCATCTTTGTTCATATTTCCTTATTTTCATATAAAACCAAAATAATCGTGAAGTTAATTCGTTTGACTAAACGATTGCCAAAAACATTTTTTCAAGTTTTCAACGAACACAAAAAAACCAAAAATATTCATCTTTACCCTCTCACCCTTTTTGATTCTTTATCCCTTTACCCTCTATCCATTTGATTCTAAAATTCTTATACCTTTCTTCTATGGCGTCTCTCGGCTACAAATGTTTTGATTGTAAAAGCCTTTTGATTGACAGCCTTCATTGTTCTAAGTGTAAGTGTGAGCGGTGTGGAAATCATGCACCAAAAGGATGCTGTTATTGGTGTGAAGTAGCCCTCAAAAGGGAGCTTAATTCCATCAATGATTCTCAAAGTCCTTCCTACTACCCTCCACAGCCCGAGATACGTGCTATTAATGACAAACCGTCGAGAATCGATCCTAACCTTTCAGGATTTACGGTTAAAAGTTTGTCAAGCAAACGTACAGAACTTAGAACAGTGACTAAAAAGAACGACTTGCCTAATCTTCACGTTTATCAAAAACAAGAACCAGAGACCATAACGGAAGTGGTGGTAATTCCTAGCTCTCAGAGCACACCACTTGTCCCACCTCCGGATTTTATTCCTTGTGTCGGTTGTGGTGAGTCGCTTTTCGGTTTGCCATGTCGTTAGTGTACATGTGTACAATGTGGTAATGATATTCGAGACGGAAGTTGTTTGTTTTTTGGTTCGAGGAATTCATTTTCTTATGATCCTAATCCGAACTCATTCAACGACTCTTCAAATTTTTCCAACTACCCATCATATTCATACGAGCAAGAATCATATTATCCAAATCTCAATGATGCATCATATCAAAATACACCAAACTTTTCTTGTGAGTATTGTGGAGGCCCACACTTCAGTTCCGACTGTCAAACAAGGAATCCAATTCCTTGTAACAATAATGACTATTCGTGTCAAGACCAACCTCCACAGTACCAAATGTTTCAAGCAACTCCTCAACAAACTGAACAAGATTTTTTTCTAAAGACTCTAGAGTCATTAAAAGAAATGAATGAGGAGTTGGCTAATATAACGTTTCATAATGCACCAAGTTCTTCTTGTGCATATTGTGGAGGTCCTCATGATGATAATCAATGTCAACCTTCTGGTTTTGACACATCCACACCCCCACAATTTCCACTCATTCCATATTCTCGTAGGAAAGCTATGGCAGAATCATTTTCCATAGACAATCCTCATGGAAAAAGTATGGAAGAATTACTTGCTGAGCAAAGAGCAGCTAGCACACGTGCCAATTTACGCAATGCTGCTCTTATCGATGATGATGATGACAGTGATGATGAAGATATCATTGATATTCTTTAAAAAGATTCATCAAGTTCATCAGTTGAGATTCCTTTCGTGGAAATACAGGGAGAAAAGAGTATGATGGAATTACTAGCAGAAGAACAAATGGAAATTGTAAAGTCCATGTATGCTAGTCCTTCTCAACTCCCTCAGTCAGCTGTTATCACACCCGAAGTTCCCACTAATTCTCTTATTATGGGGGACGAGCATCTTGACACTATTCCTGAAAAGGAATCGGACGAATTCATAAAGTCTAGTGTTGAGAACCTTGTCCCAATCCCAAGTGAGTCACATGGAATTCTTGATCATGTGTGTGATATCCCTTCCCCTCTTGAGTGTTCAAAAGATCATTTTGAGACTTTCTCCGATTCTAATGATGAATATATATCTTATGGAGAAGTTGAGTATGTTGAGGCATCACTGCCCCATTCTGATGTTGACCCTCTTCTTGAGGAGTTTACTAATGAACTTACTCACATTGATCCACTTCCATCAGGAAGTGATGATGATCTCTTGGATTTCGAATCCAATCTGGAAGAAATCAAAAGTCTCTTATATCATGATCCATCACTCAATTCTTATTACAACCCCGAGCTTAGTGATTTACATACTGATGAAAATTCTTTATCTTGTGGAGACATCAGTCATGTGGAGGAACTACCTTCTGAGCTCGTCAGTCCAAAAGAGAATATTAATCATCTTGTTCCCGAAGCATTCAAAACGTCTTTCACTAATCCTCTGTTTGAATTCGGATCTGAATTCACCTTAATTTCTGATAATCCACTCTTTGATATTCAGAACGAGGTAGGTGATGATTCCATAATAGAACAAGGGTTCACAGATTTACATCACGTGAATGATTCTCTTTACGAGGAGTTCTCCTTTGAACTCACTCATATCATATCTCCACCAGAGTATGATAACTTCCACTTTGATCTAGACAAAAATGATCTTTGTGTTCCGGAGGGAGATGTTCTCAACACTGAGAATTTGATTAATATCAAAATTCCATCCCTCCCACCCAGAATATGTCTTGATCAAATGAGCTTAAATGACGAGATTCATGATCCTGAAATCATGAATTCTCCTTCTGATGATGATGAGTTAGTCATGATTTTTATCATGACTTTCTTTCTTTTCTTCACCTACACGATGACTTCTCCTGTTCTTCACTCCTTCGGGAATGAAGACACTATCTTTGACCCCGGCATTTTCATTTATCATTTTTGAGCCGGGTCTGTGTATATCTCATCGGTGTGGAACTTTCACGTACTTCAATATTTATCCAAACATCTTGAATGAAAGTCCGATGGAGATTGTCGCTTCCACTTGCTTCCCCAAGAACCAATGAATGCAGGGTCGAGTCAATCTAGTGACTCGGTGAACAAAAATATTAGCACACCATATGGGTTTTCACCCATATTTCTGATTTCTTTCTCTTTTCTAACACCCAAGTGTGGGGGAGATGCCCCACATGTTGTATATATGTACATTTCAAGTTGCAAAAAAAAAATGTGTATATATAAAATAATGGCTATTAGTATTACCTTTTCACGTTCTAAGTGTTGGTTTAACAGCCGGTACTTTGAATATTGAGGGCAATATTCAGTTCTAAGTGTGGGGGGGGGGGGAATTTTAGCGAATTTGATCATATGTACCATCTAGTACCCCCATTTTGGCCAAAATTTTAAATTTTTTTTTCTCACTTAGAACGCAATAAATGGTTATCAGTCCACCATGTCTAACCCACATAAGGACTGGCTAATCCGAGAGCAAACGGCTCTTGGTAAAGATATCTCAAATCCGTTTATGGCTTACAATTTGCCAAAAATTGTATGGTATTCGACTCACCATATCTTTATAAGTGAAGAGTTGGCTAGCCCGCAAGGTTATGGCATGTGGTAAAGGCATTGGAAAACCATGATTGGTAATCAGCTCACCAAAAATAATAACTGTATTTTATCTAAGAGTTGGCTAGTCCAGAAGCAAACGGCTTCTGGTAAAGACAAATCAAATCCGTTGACAGCTGATGATTTGCTCAAAATCATTTGGTTATTGATGAACTCAAATAAGTACATTTTATTACTATCATTTATCCTATTAATTTGACTTGTTTTACTATATTATGTATGAGGATTGATACTTAATCGTTTACTTTTGTAATTCTCAGGTAAAAACAAGCATTTGGTGAAACTTAGCGATTATGGACTAAAAACGGAGTAAAATGATCAAGATTGGAATTGGTTGTTGGAATGAAGAGAATGAGGACCACTGCCTGACTTTGAAGAATGCGCCGCATGGATTTATCCCATGCGCCGCATATGAAACTTTGGTCAACGAAGAATAACCAACTTGTTCTGCTCCAGATGCGCCGCATCTCACTCATTACATGCGCCGCATCACTATCAATATTTCACCAGATACGATCCAAGATACAAGAGGACATGCGCCGCATTCAAAGACGAAGATACGCCGCATCTTCTGGCGGTGTACGAATATTCCTGAATATTATAATCTTGGACCCTACGCGAAGTTAAGTAAATGCGCCGCATCTACTTACTAGATGCGCCGCATCTTACCCTCAGACAGAAACTATAAATACCCCAAAGACCAGACGAATTAAGAGTTCCGAGTTCCGAAGTTTTAACAGAAGACCGAAGACCAGAAACCTAGGACGAATTCAGTCAAGGTAGCAGCACAAGACACACCCAAATCAAAGATACAAGAGCTGTAAGAAGGTGCTGAATGTGTTTAATTCATTAAGTAGTTTTGTTTTATTGTGTTAGTAAACTTTAATTCATCAAGATTGGTGGCTTGTGTAATGTGACAACGAAAAGATTGCACTCCCTTAAAACTGCTTTCTCATTAATTAAAGTTTATATGTTGATGTTATTGGTGACTTTTATTAGTGCATTGATAACCTCTGTGGCTAGCTGAGCGTTGATCGGGTCGCCATGCCTCTGCCCTCGCCTGTTTATTAGATCGCCTATGCATTCTATGGTCTGTAAAAAAGTAGGAGAAAGATAAAAAGGATAGTCGTAAGTAATCATTAAGGGTTTACTCGCCGATAAGATTAGAACCAACGAGAAAGGACTTAATCTCGGTGCGTTGCATCGAACTATACACTTCATATAACACTAGCAATAAAACAAGTGACAAACTACTTATCATAAGGACAGCCCTCGTATTGTCTCGGGTATTTATCTGTGTACGTGTGTGCTACTTGCTGATTCGTGCCTATTGGTTTAGTTTATTATTTAATTGCAACCAAATCGTGCCAGTCTCTCAGGCTGAACCCCCTTGCGTTAGATTAGATTGTACAGCTAACTTAATATATTAAAATACTGATTAGAATAACTAGATAATACGTTCCACTCTTAGTGATCGACACTCTACTTACCATTATATTCATACTGACCGGGTACACTGCTCGTTAGGTGTGTGTGTTATTGATAAGTCGGCTAAATATAAATTTAAAACTTGAGTAGGCATTAAAACTGCTAAACCGCAACGACACACGCAGCACATCAAGTTTTTGGCGCCGCTGCCGGGGAGTGAATTGTTATTATCTGTTAATTTGATTAGTATTTTAATTAGGTTTTTAATTTTTAATCTAACCGCTAATTTTGTTGTGTATTAGTTTAATTTGCATTCATTGTACTATTTTGCATATTTTCCGTTTTTGTGTGTTATTTGTTTGCTTTTGTTTGTGTTTATTTTCGTGTGTTTTTATTTTTATTTTTCGTAATTTTTGTTTTCTGCTATCGTTGTACTGAGCTAAATCGAACGATACGGCGCATCTGATTTCTCAGATACGGCGTATTGCGTTCAATTTTTATAAAATACAACGCGTTTAATTAATTCGATACGACGCATCTTTTCCCCAAGATACGGCGTATCTGTTTTTAATAAGAAATTTTTTTCTAAGCGATAAAGTGATACGACGCATCTTTTCCCCAAGATACGGCGTATCTGTTTTTGATAAAAAAAATTTCTAAACGTTAACGCCATACGACGCATCTGCTTTAGCAGATACGGCGTATCTATTATTTTAATTAAAAACAGTTTTCGATTAATTAAACAGATACGGCGCATCGATCTCTGTCGATACGGCGTATCTTCTGAATCAAAAATCTTATATTTTGAAACGTAACGAAAATACGGCGCATTAACTTTTGTTAATACGGCGCATTTAATTTTAAATAAATATCGATTTTTGATTATTAAAATTGATATGGCGCATTCAAATTTCTAAGCGGCGTATCTATTTTCTGAATAAAGTCTGATTTAATTTTAACGATTATAAGATACGGCGTATCCAACTTTTTGGATACGGCGCATCGTCTGCAGATATCAGTAACTTTAATTTTTCGTATTCCGTTTTCGTTGTTAATTTTCTGATATATTACTTTCTTGAGCATACCCTACTGATGCTTTTGTGTTGATTTCAGGAAGTGCATGACCAGGAGTTCGACTAAGAACTTGATTCAACCTTTCGAAGATCCTGAACGAGCCCTACATTCGCTTAAAAGGCTTTTCAACACAAGAAGCTTTGATCTTTCAAGTTCACTCGAGCTTGATTACTTTTCTGAAGAAAAAGAGGAAGTTGAAACAGAAACAATGGGCGAAAACACTACTATGGAGGAATACATGAACAGTACCCGTGCTGATTACACTTCAGGAGTTGCTAGCCCAAAGTTTGATGATAAGTCAAAATTCGAGTTGAAGGGTCAGTTTCTCAAAGAGCTCAGAGAGAATGCTTTCAGTGGGACGGAACATGAGGATGCTAATGAGCATGTTGAAAAGGTCCTGGAGATTGCAGATTTGTTTACTTCAGAAGGAGTAACTGACGATCAACTCATGCTTAGAATCTTTCCAATCTCACTAAAAGGAGCTGATAACAAGTGGCTAAGGAATGAACCTGCTAGTTCAATCACTACATGGGAAGGTTTGAAGAGCAAATTCCTGAAGAGATATTGTCCACCTGCTAAGACTGCTAAAAAGATGGAGGCTATCAATAGTTTCAAGCAAGAGCCTGATGAAACTCTTTATCAAGCTTGGGAACGATTTAAAGATTTATTAATAAAATGTCCTCAACACTATCTAACCCCTATGCAGGAGATAATATTGTTTTATCAAGGATTGGACGTGCCTACTAGACAAATATTGGACGCTAAGGGAGCTGTGCCTCAAATGAGTGCAGCCAATGCTAGGAAAGCGATCCAAGAAGCTGCTGATCATTCTCAAAAATGGCACGATGGGACCTCTACTAGATCTAAGAGCAGTACTAATTTTGACGGGATTGCTGCTATTCAAGCTCAATTGGATAAAATTAGTAGAGAGATGAAGAAGCGTGATGAAAGAGTGTACGCTGCCCAAGTTGGATGTGAAAAGTGCGAAGGACCTCACTACACTAAAGATTGCCCGAATAAGAATGAAAGTGAGACGTTTGAAGAAGCATATTACACCCAATTTGGACAACCATTCCGACCTTCAGGAAGATTTAGGGAAGCTACCCCGGGATTCTATCAAAAGAACAACTTTAATCCCGCTTATCAAGAGAGGAGGCAGACTTTAGATGACACTCTAAAGCAAATTATGGCCGATGCTGCTAAAAGACATGAAGAGAACACTGCTATGATCAAAGAAATCCGAGCTTCAACAGACACTACTACAAGAAATCAAGGAGCTTCGATCAAAGCATTGGAACAACAAATTGGTCAAATGAGCAAAGTTCTTCAAGAAAGGGGATATGGAAGTTTACCTAGCTCAACTGAGACCAACCCAAGGGATCATGTCAAGGCCATAAGCACCACTGAAGAAGTCACTCCTTGCTTACCTAGAAGATCGATGAATGGTAATGATGGTGCAAGACCCGAATTTTTCTTTAATTCTTCAATCAGTTTAAGGAGACTACTCAAAGAAAAGACAAAGATTGAAGAAGAGATCAAGGCTACAATGAAAGAAGGGAGCTCTGCAACCGATTTAAATGCCTTACCTCATAAAGAAAAAGACCCAGGAAGTTTTACTCTCCCTTGTTCAATTAATGATATATCTTTCAATAATGTGTTAGCTGACTTAGGAGCTAGTGTTAGTGTTATGCCTCTTAAGACATTCACTACCCTAGGACTAGGAAAATTAGCACCAACTAAATTACTTATTGAATTGGCTGATAAAACGGTAAAACGACCTGAAGGGATTGCTAATAATGTGCTAGTTAAGATTGAGAAGTTTGTTTTCCCTGTAGACTTTGTTATATTAGATATGCCCGAGGATGTTAAGGTTCCTTTAATCCTTGGTCGACCTTTCTTGTCTACTGCCCATGCTAAGATTGATGTGTTTAAAAGAAAAATCTCATTAAGAGTAGGGAATAATAAACTAGTCTATAAATGCCAAGATCCTGTTAAAAGCATAATTAGAGGAGTCTATGTGCTAGGATTAAGAGAGCGTATGGACCTCGATCTTGAAGCTAGGCTCATGGGAGAAACATTGATTCAAAACAACTCAACTAATCCTAATCATGAGAACTTTGAGGAATTTATTGACCTTAATGTACCTACCGAACTTAGACGCGATGTTGTCAATGATTCTGATGATGAGTGGTATGATTGTGTAGTAATTAACAAACGTAGGAGAATAGTTGAGAAAAAGAGTTTGAATAATGATGTGTTTATTGAACTACCACCCCATCTTGCTTATTTATGCTTATATGATAATAAGAATTTCCCGTCTATCATTTTGTCATCTCTTCCCGAAAGGGACAGGACTTTGTTTATACAGGTATTAAAGAAGAACGGCGTGGAAATTAAGGACGAGCAAGGAGTGTTCAATATTACTGAATTGGCGATGAGGGAGCGCGATGTTTCCGACTCCTTCAATGATCGATATTAAAGAGCTGAACGTGAGTCTAACTTGAAGACTCTGGAATAAAGACAAGTGCTTACCGGGAGACAACCCGGATTTATCTTTTAATTTTCTGTTTATGTGTCGAGTCAGTCAGGCCGCAGAGGATACGGCGCATCTCAATCCTGAGATGCGACGCATCTCCTGCAGATGGTCATATCTTATTTTATTTTTCTGCATTTTTTATTTTCGAATTTAAAACTTTTTATCAGTTTATTTTAATGCGGCGCATCTTCTATTCTGATCCGTATTTATTCCAGGCTCGATACGGCGTATCTTCTTCCATAAGATACGGCGCATCGACTGACCTGATGATTTTCATTTTTAATTTTTATGTTTTATTTTTACCTAACTACTAATGTATTATGCAAGTTTGAACCTTTCTTATCTTAGGTGTGTTTTGAAGCCTTGGTGGTATTATAGATTCCTGCATTTCCTGTGGATACATCGAATATGAAGCTTAAACGTTCTAATCCACAAGAAAGATGATTTTTGCTCTAATACTAATGGAGGATCATACCGAGCAAATCTCAGGGGAGTTTTTCTGTTCTAATTCTTTTATTTTCCAGTTTTTTTACCTTTAATACAAACAACGAGGACGTTGTTTAACTTAAGTGGGGGGATTGGAGAATTAGAACACTTAACATTTACTTGTCCTAAACTTTTCAAAATATGCTTAAAATGTGCTTAATATTTTAAAATTTAAAATTTTTAGCATGTTTTTGTTTAAAGTCTAAGTTGCATAGCTGCACACATGACGTTATTTTCAAAAAATTGTGATTTTTCAAAATTCACAAATCTATGAGTGTGCCGGTGACTTGTAAACTTTAGAACTTGGCTTGTATACTATTCGAGACCACCATAATAAGTATTATTTATATAATTGGAATGACTTGTCTAAATTGGTAAATTTCTAGGATTACACCCAAAAAGCCTTATATGTTATGTGATATTAGCTAACTACACTGGTTAGTTAACCCCCGTATAACCCTTTTGTTACTCTCACTTTTAGAGTAAGATACCCCTAGAAAAACACTCAGAGCCATTCCTTTCGTTTCTTACACCTTTGTAAAAATGTTTCGTTACACCCTTACACCTTAGCCTACCCTGTAGATTAGAATCCGTGGTTGGTTAATTGCTTTAGGCAAAGTGTGTTTCCTTACATTACCTGTGTTCGCGTGCGTAATTCATTATCTATGGTTAGGTCGGGAAATTGCACAATGCAATTGGAGTGAAAGTAAATATTGTATATCTTTGAGTTTATTTTTCGTGTGTTTACTACTTTCACTATTACCGTTATTTCTGAAGTTATGAAAAGTATGGAAAAATTATCCAGAATTATTGTTATAGTGATGTGGTGAAATTTTACACATCTATGTTTATGTTTCTTAGTGTAAAAAAAATCGAAAAAAATGAGAAAAGAAAAAGAAGAGTTGGATGTTTGATTAAACCAACTTATGTAAAGTTATGTAAGTGGTCGATATCACCACTAGTTGTTATATATTTATGGATTGAATGGGAGTTGGCAGTTATGGGAACGTCAACTAAGGTTTATTCTTTGATTAAGATCTTATTGAGTATAATTCGTGTCTACCTAAAGCGTGTGTTTCAAGTGTTAAAGCGTGAGTTATTCAATGATATGAGTCTTATTCATGGGATGGTTGGGATAGTGATTAACCACACTTAGGATTTTAATTTATTTGTTTTGTTTATTTTTTATTTTTACACCAATTTATATCCCAAAAATTATCCATACCCTATTATTCTTTATCCAACCAAACCTTTGATTTATTGAGATTAGGGATTTGAGCAATCTTAAGTATCGTAGTCGTGGATTCGGCTATGTATTTATGATTTTGTCGCCCTTTTTGATATATTATTATTGGTGAAGTTTGGACCTATCTTTAGCCTATTCGAGTTAAGGATTTGAGCATTTGCAAGTATCGTGTTCGTGGATTCGATCATGTATTTGTGATTTTGTCGCCTTTTCTGGAATTTGAGATCGATAGAGATTGAGAATAATTAACCCTTGAGCCTAAAAACCCTTTTTACCGCTTTAGACTTGTTATTCCTTAGCTTTAGTGGTGGAGATGTGTATACTTGCCAAGCTTATGATAGAATATTCGTCGCGACTGGACAGTTAAACGATTAGATTTTCTTTTATCGAAATATTTTATTCTACTTCTAATTCGTTAAGTGTTTAGTTGTGTGATTATGACAAAAAATGAATACATGCTTAAATATAAAAATAAATCCTAACATCTTTAGGATACATTTTCATAAGATTAATTCTAAGGTTTACTTGGGGACAAGTAAAGTTCAAGTGGGGGGATATTTGATGAACTCAAATAAGTACATTTTATTACTATCATTTATCCTATTAATTTGACTTGTTTTACTATATTATGTATGAGGATTGATACTTAATCGTTTAGTTTTGTAATTCTCAGGTAAAAACAAGCA
Organism: Artemisia tridentata subsp. tridentata; assembly: GCA_021014915.2. Taxonomy (NCBI): domain Eukaryota; kingdom Viridiplantae; phylum Streptophyta; class Magnoliopsida; order Asterales; family Asteraceae; genus Artemisia; species Artemisia tridentata. The sequence continues at coordinate 334,263,111 of CP139503.1, read as the reverse complement.
TTTGGTGAAACTTAGCGATTATGGACTAAAAACGGAGTAAAATGATCAAGATTGGAATTGGTTGTTGGAATGAAGAGAATGAGGACCACTGCCTGACTTTGAAGAATGTGCCGCATGGATTTATCCCATGCGCCGCATATGAAACTTTGGTCAACGAAGAATAACCAACTTGTTCTGCTCCAGATGCGCCGCATCTCACTCATTACATGCGCCGCATCACTATCAATATTTCACCAGATACGATCCAAGATACAAGAGGACATGCGCCGCATCCAAAGACGAAGATACGCCGCATCTTCTGGCGGTGTACGAATATTCATGAATATTATAATCTTGGACCCCACGCGAAGTTAAGTAAATGCGCCGCATCTACTTACTAGATGCGCCGCATCTTACCCTCAGACAGAAACTATAAATACCCCAAAGACCAGACGAATTAAGAGTTCCGAGTTCCGAAGTTTTAACAGAAGACCGAAGACCAGAAACCTAGGACGAATTCAGTCAAGGTAGCAGCACAAGACACACCCAAATCAAAGATACAAGAGCTGTAAGAAGGTGCTGAATGTGTTTAATTCATTAAGTAGTTTTGTTTTATTGTGTTAGTAAACTTTAATTCATCAAGATTGGTGGCTTGTGTAATGTGACAACGAAAAGATTGCACTCCCTTAAAACTGCTTTCTCATTAATTAAAGTTTATATGTTGATGTCATTGGTGACTTTTATTAGTGCATTGATAACCTCTGTGGCTAGCTGAGCGTTGATCGGGTCGCCATGCCTCTGCCCTCGCCTGTTTATTAGATCGCATATGCATTCTATGGTCTGTAGAAAAGTAGGAGAAAGATAAAAAGGATAGTCATAAGTAATCATTAAGGGTTTACTCGCCGATAAGATTAGAACCAACGAGAAAGGACTTAATCTCGGTGCGTTGCATCGAACTATACACTTCATATAACACTAGCAATAAAACAAGTGACAAACTACTTATCATAAGGACATCCCTCTTATTGTCTCGGGTATTTATCTGTGTACGTGTGTGCTACTTGCTGATTCGTGCCTATTGGTTTAGTTTATTATTTAATTGCAACCAAATCGTGCCAGTCTCTCAGGCTGAACCCCCTTGCGTTAGATTAGATTGTACAGCTAACTTAATATATTAAAATACTGATTAGAATAACTAGATAATACGTTCCACTCTTAGTGATCGACACTCTACTTACCATTATATTCATACTGACCGGGTACACTGCTCGTTAGGTGTGTGTGTTATTGATAAGTCGGCTAAATATAAATTTAAAACTTGAGTAGGCATTAAAACTGCTAAACCGCAACGACACACGCAGCACATCAGTTATCATTGTACCAAAGTATCACATACTAAAACATTGGCTACTCCAGAAGTAATGGCTATCTGGTAAAGAGAAATAAAATCCATTAAATTTTCAAAAAGGATTGCTAGGGACTAGCAATAGTTTAGTGTGGGGGATTGATGAGTGTCTAAATACTCATCATTTTATTCCCATTTAAACTGCTAAAACAGCCAAAAACACTCAGAAAAGTCACATAATACTACAAATATCTCTGGATTGTGTTTTTATATGTTTCAGATGCAAAAGGATTGAAATCAATTGAAAAATGAACTAAGTCTGCATAATTGGCAGTTTCAGTCCCTGAACTTTCACAAGTTGTCAAAATTAGTCCTTTAAAGTTCAAGTTTGCAAAATGGCAACTTAGGTCCCTGAAGTTTCAAAAATGGCAAAACAAGTCCCCCGGTTTTCAAAAATGGAAAATTATCTTTTATGGTCCTTGTACTATTGAAACTTGGCATGAATGACCCTTGGAAATAGTTTTAGATTTTGGCAAAGTTGGTCCTTGGATTTTCAGTATTTACATAAGTGGTCCCTAAACTTAACACAAATCCATTTCCAATCCCTAAACTTAAAATAAATCCTATCCTTAAAACAACCCAGCTGCTAAACTAAATACCCAACCCAGCCAATTAATTAACCCAGCCCACACAATTAAAACTAAACCCAACCCAATTAAAACCAAACCCGGCCCAATTCCCTTAACTAATATCGGGGTCAAACTAAAAACCCAGACAAGTCAAACACTCAACCCTCCCTCTCTAACCCGCCAAACCCAATACCAGGGTGGTTTTCTTGCCACCTCCACCCCCCAGCTGGCTACTCTACATCACACCTCAACCCCTCCACTTAGCTAATCTCACCAACTTGCCCACGTTAGCAGAAGAGGATAAAAATCCCACTTGCTCGTTTCCCGCCAAAAAGCTAATCAACGAATTGGATTGATTCTGAATAATCCAATGGATGGGAAATAATGAGAAGTCGACAAGGAAGCATTTGGGATGTTATTTAAAGAAAAAGAAGCCAAGAGATACAAGTGTCACTGTTTTTAGACCTTCGTAGTGTAGATTTTTAAATTAAGTTTAGTTAAAATTTATTGTCATTTTAATTTCAGACAATTGTAACTTTCAACTCAGTTAAGTTAGATTTCAAGAATCTGGTTCTAAGTTCAATGTAATTTCAGTTTAACTTTAATTCAAACATCAGTGCGTTAAGTTATTGGTGTGCAAATAATCTTTTAAACTTCCATTTCCTGCTCAATAAGCTTGTAAAAGCTTATTTTTGTTTTAGCAAACATTCACTTGCTGTAATTCAGTTTTTAAGATCAAGTTTTCATAAAAGTCAACATAAGTCAACGATTAGTCAAATAAGCAGTTTGAAGATAAGCTATCTTGGAAGGCTTATCTGGGTGTATTTTTGGCTTATTAAGATAAGCCTGGGATGTGTTAGGTTCCTTGATTCATCCATATTCAGCAAAAAAAAATCAGTTGTGAGTTCAAATTTTCATGTCCTAGCCTATTAATGCTTATTTTGTGCTCAGCTTTGTTTACTGCTTATTTGTCATTCATTCTGGCTTTTTAGATCATTAATCACTTAGATAATCAGAGTTTAGGGTATAACATCGTTTAAATTAGCAGTCTCTAGTGCATAAGTTCTTATCAGATTTCATTAAGTGGTGTTTGGATTAGTATGATACTGATAGTTGTTGTTGTTATTTTGATTTGTTAGTGGTAGAAATAGGTTGCCTCAGAGATAACTAGTACTTAGGTAACATAATAATAGTGGTTCATAGCTTAAAAAAGTCAAAATCAGTTTTAGTTCATTTTTGCTGCATGATAATTAGTGTATCAGTTAGCTTAATCACTCATGTAGTTGCTATAGTTGTTAAGCTAGCTTAAATCATCCATTTTACAGCTTATTTCATCATCTTTAATCAGTTAGGATCAATCAAAGTTGGATTAAGTCAAGTTTTCAAAAACTGCAAGAAGTCAAAAACTAAGGTTGAACTCAGTTTTTCTGTCATCTGATCTAAGCTTGATTGTGGATTATCAAATTAAGCTTAGGTGCTAATTTTTGGTTTATAAGTAGTTTATATAGTCAGTTTTAAGTTCAACATCTGGTATTTACATTATTAGCTTATTTAGATAGCTTATTTCACTCTGCAAATCTGCCCTTTTTGCCTTGTTCTGCTCTGCACTGCTTCTTCAGTTTTTCCCCATCTAATCTAGGGTCCAATTGGAGTAGCAATTGGCTATAACTTTTGGGCATTTTCAGTTTGTGGGTAGCTTATAGTATGAGATTTTAGCTTGTGCTTTTGGATTCCCCAGATTTGCTTTTTCCTAGCTTATAATTAAGCTGCAAATTGGCTGATTGAGCCACTTTGTTTCTGTCTCAGCATATACTGATCAGCAGTATAACTGCTGATTCCTTGTGCTATATTGTGACTTTTAAGTTGATTTAAGTCTCCTTTAGTGTAATAATCTGTTTCTCAGCTTTGTGTAATTTTTAGTTAAGTATAGCTTATTTTTGGCTTATTTGCCCAAAACAGCTTTTTAGGGTTAGATAAGCTCTGAATTTATTTTTCCTAGCTTTTAAATTATAATTTAGACTTAACCTGAATTTTTTAGATTTTTCCTAAGTCATTTGCTATTTTTAATCTTTTTAATTAGTTTCTTATAGTTTTTAAATCATAATAAAGAGAATAATAATCAGAAAAATATAATTTTAATTTTAAAAATTTTCTTTTATTAAGTAGAATCTAGGAAAAATATAATTATCTCTGTAGACCTTAGGAAAAATAAAATATAAAATAAGTGATAGTTTCTATTTAATAGATTTTATCTTTTTAAATTTTTTAATTAAGCACCTTTCATTTTTATAATTTTCTTAGCTTCTTTTCACCTCATAATATTTATAGAAAAAGTTTTAGATTTTTCTTTGTTCATTTAGTATTTATTATAAATTAAAATAGTTTAAAAAGTAATTAAATAGTAATAAATTAATAATAATTAAATAAATAGTCAAATAAATAATTTTCTTTTTCCAATAATTTTCTTTTATCATTTGGATTCTAAAAATATAATTTTCACATCCGTGGGATTTATATTGGTCAGAATTCACGTTTTATTTTGTACGTTTACGTAATTTTTATTTAAACGCACGTTTTTAAGTTTTAAAACGTTTCTAAGTATTTTGCTTTCACGTACTTGTTTTTATAGCTTGTTTAAGCTATTTCATTTTATATTTCCTTAGTTTAATCACTCACAACCTTTTCCTGTTCAATTTCACCCGATCACAAATTCGTTTTATTTCAGTTTACACACCTCGTTGGGACTTAACGACCCGGGGATACTCTGTACTCCTTTGGTAAATTGTATTGTGCCCTAGATTGTTTGACTCTTGTTGACCATTTACTTGGTCAATATTAGTTGACCGTTTGGGAGCGATCAGTACTTGAGTTCTTCATTCATATATTAATTGTGTCCTATATTTGCATGTTTAATCCATAAGTAATTTATTACTTTAAATTGTCCATTGTCGATCAATAATATGGGAGTATTGTTGAATTAAGGCAAATGTGAGAGATTGGTTATATTCTTTGAATACTAAGGATGTGTCCGCCAAACTCACATGTTATCCACGTGCTTTGGATATTGGATTTCCCCAAACCCACGAGTCATCACTTTATGGATCGGCGTCATTAAGTGATATCTCGCAAATGGTTATTTTATTTTTCCTCAGACTTGAGATGCAAGCAGGTCTTGCATGTGTGGATCTTTCTTCTTGACAATAGTCAAACGCTATCCTGAACAAGGTGGTTATAATGGCTATTCTCTCAGAAGTTGGTTGAAGCACATGAATGACACGTGTAGTCAAAATATAATTTGTTCCTCCACTTGTCTTCTGGAGAATGATACTACTAGGCCCCTCGCTGAATTAATCAGATGTTTGCATGGTCGTGCCCAAAGTGTAAATCAAGATGATGCTTGTTTTACGTTTGGTAATCTTGATTAATTTCTAAAACAAGAAACATAATAGTTGAACAATATGGAATGACTTTGATCCATATCCGTAGTTTCAACAAGTATCTGAAACAAAAGGATAATTTAAAATTGTAAACCATTTACCTAGTTGTTTTATGAAACCACACTCAGGTATTTCTAGGAGCAATGCGGTGTTGCTAGACACTTAGCATTGTTAGTATACTTATTGATTATTACGATCGCAAGTGGGAGCTATTGGTTATGCGTTCGTAAATCAATAGGTTATACGGCTAGAAATTACGTGAGCCTATCGGGGCACACACGTATACATTTAGAGAGCGTTTATTAAATATAATTAATATGTTTAATGTATACTATTAATTATAATTAATATATTTCACGAAATAATTTAACGATTATTAGTTTAAATCGTTAGACGCTTTAACTAATTTAAATATATGTTAAATATAAAAGAGAGGGACTTGGATGTCGGAAAACGAAACTCCCGGACCTCCTTCCAATGTGGCCAGTTATGGGAAGGTTCTAGGAGGGGAGGAGAGTGTCGATTTTGTGTAACTAAAGGATGTGAAAGCAATGACTTGTTGGACAAGTCAGGGTGCTATATAAACACACCCTTGACCTCATTGATAAAGGATGACACGATCAAAAGCAAAAACACACGACATATATAAACTATATACTTTATGTATTTAGTTGTTTATTTTTCCTTGGTCAACATTTGTGGCTGTAATTAACAAATCATATAGATTTGTTTTGTTCGTACAGTGGGTACAACAAGAATTTCAATTCTTGTTTTTCGTCTACTATTCCTCATCTTATTAATACAATTCGAATGTATACCTTTTGGTATTCGAATTGTGTTTAAGCTAGTAACAATAACACACGGTGTTAGTTTGTTATACATGAAGTAAGCACTAGCATCCTAACGCTCTTGTTAGACGTGCAGTGTGAGTTTTCGATAGAGATCAACTCACTATAGTTGATTAGGGTTTTGTGATGATACGAGATCCATTGGAGTGTTCGTGATCAAGGTCAAGACTTGGTGGTTATCTATTTTTCAATAGATTCGAGGTTAGTATTTATTATGTGTTTTAATTATGTGTTTTAATTCATAACATTAAATATAGATCTATCCGCTGCGTACTCGTGGTATTGATGGTTTAATCAATATGAAATCCCAACAACACATTCAACGTTAACACACGTTCATAATCATGCTCCTAATACTTTGACTCTCCACTAACCCATCTCTAATACCTCGTTACTTCTATATTCAACTACATCCACATCACGTAATAATTACCGACACAACCCGAGGTGCACGGTAATCCTATCACTCACACACCAAGTCATATATCACATAAAACACATCTCTAAGTCCTCATCATCCTACTCATATAGCAATCACATAATTCATTTCAAACTCAACATTCTCATCCTATAACTTACAAAATATTTGGCCGCATTTCTTAAACTTAAACTTAACGCGTCTACGAGTGGTTTAAGTCTAGGCAATCCTAAAGAAAACCTAATTCACTTAAACCGAAGCTCTGATACCAAGTTGTAACGCCCCGTGCCCGTTTAGACTAAAATTTAAATCTTTTTACGCAAAAACGATTGACTTTTATGGACATACGACCACTCTTTTGATAACTTACAAAAATGTATCAACATTTAGTCCTTGAGGCTATTTTTAAATGAAAGTACACTCAATTACCTTCGAAACGATAGGTGGTACGACCCGTGACGACTTACGGATTAAAAGATATGAATTTTTGAAAATCGCCAAATTCTGAAAAATGGTCCGGACCGCCGGCCAAGGGTCCCCGGCCGCCGGCCCGGCCCCAAAAACAAGCCTGGGCCGCCGGCCCCAGCCCCGACCGGGTGGCCCAGACCTTCTGGTCAAATGGGGGTTTTTCCCAAAGCTTCCCGGCCGTGGGTTTGGCCTCCAGACCTCCGGCCGGGGCCTGCAACTTTCCAAATACACTTCGTTTACATTCCTTTTTCGCTATAATCGACCCATATGACTTTCGATTTACACCAAACTTGACCAACTTCATTTATTTAACATACCAAACACGTTCCAACAATACTTGACCCGTTTACTACCCAAAATGAGCATATTTACAACTAAACCAAACGCCCCTTTTACTTTATGCATAAACACATAAACTACACTTCGACTCATCGTTAGACTCCCAAACTTTACGACGACCTCGACACACATTATACAAACCAAAAGAAAGACTCTCGGGGGTACAACCTTGTCTCGAGCTCGGTATTCTACCTAGCTCCTAATACTTATTGTCTTCCAAATCCACTTCCAAATCCTTATGCTATAATCCATGAAACTTCCTTCCGTCGTGCATAAGCCTACAAAACATTGACAACTAAAGGAATAAGCTTACGCTTAGTAAGTAACCCAACATAAACACATATCATACACATACTTTCACATAAGCATCATAACCGTTCTAAAAGCTCCTAAACTACAACATTCAAATCATACCACGCATATCCTCATACATAACTACTATCAATTCACAACAACCATAGCTGACTACATACCTTAATTAGTCCAAAGCCGATAACTAACATACTCCTAGCCAAGTCACTAACCACCACTTTCCAACTCACAACCATACTAATCCAAGTCTCATGTCCTTACACAATCATAACACATTTATGATAAATACATACATAACACATGTTTAGGGAGAGTTACTTACCTCATGTCCAAGCTAACTATCATATCATGATTTCACCACCATCCTCATCATCCTCACTAGCCACTATCATCATCATCATCATCATCATCATCATCATCATCATCATCATCATCATCATCATCATCATTATTCCTACTAAATTAACATACCAAATACTTACTTTCCCATCAAAATAAGACTTATCTAACAAGGGTTTACCAAACCCACCATGACCCTTATGAATCCATCTCATAATCATTAGAAAACACTAGATTAGGTTTACTTACTTGTGATGATCTTTGCTAGGAAGGATCCTTAGCATAATCTCTTCATCATCTTCTTCCTACCCTTCCAAGCTACTCTTTCCCTCTCTTTTCTTCTCTCTAAAATCCGGTCCTCACACCCTCTCAATAATTGTGGAAAACTCTAGAGTATCCTAGATATAATAGTTAGGTGGTAACTTTGGTCCCTTGGCACATTAAGCCCCTCAAGTCCTATTCTTTCTATTTAAGTCACAACTAACTTATACCACATAATTAACACTTGGCAATCTAGGTCCCTTTAGTATATTCACCATATTCCATATTACTACATTGGTCATACTTTGACTATTAATTTGACCATCGGGTTTGACTTCCACGTAACTTTGTTGACCAACCAATCACATAAATTCCTTAGCATATTCCATCTAAGATGGGGCCTACTCATAACCGGGATACGGGTCTAACACTATGACTATTTGTAAAAGCATAAATTAGACCCAAACCGACTTATTTGGTTTGTATCAATCTGACCCAAATCATTTTTGACCAGACCAAAAATTGTGATAATCAACTACCTACTATTATGACTATTTGTAAAAACACATATTGGACCCAAACATATTAGCAAAACAGAGTTGACCCAACAAATATGTAACCCATTTCACCCATCTTGATGCTTTAATACTACACTCATATGTTTAGACACTATTAGTAAAGATAAATATTAGACACAAACAAATCTAATTGGTTTGTATTTTTTGACAAACAAAAGGCCAAAACCATTTGTTTGACGACCCACAAATATAAAGTCAACACTATAAGACTATTATTGTTAAACAAAGATACAGTTTGAATACATGACAAAGATGTAGAAGTTGGTGGAGGGAAGGGTGTTGCTGATGGTGGGGAGGAGAGGAAAAAAGAAGATTGGTGTTTGGTAGGTGAGGGGTTTGTATAGTTATATATTTTGGATAGGAGAAAAGAAGATTATTTTTTGGTTAGTGGTATGTGTTAATTCACATACCTTTATTAGACCAAAACCGGACCCAAAAAGACCAAAAACTAACCAAAATGCCAAAAGATATTGTGTTTTTGTGTTTTTGATTGTGCAGGGAAGGATATTTCAAAAATAGGACGAAATCAAGCAAAAACCGGGAAACCGAGCACGAGATTTGGAAGAGTGAATAAAAGCCGAAGCCGGGAGAGACATGTTTGGTCAAAAGTCAAAATCTGCCCTTAGAGTTTCACTAAATGTCAAAAATCACCCTTAGATCAACTTTCGAATATTGGCATATTCAGTCCCTTGATTTTTAGAATTTACATTTTTGGTCCTTGAAACTTAAATCCCTTAAAACCTTAAACACTTCTCTACCTGGATCTATTATAAACCCACCCAACAACACACCTAACCCAACCTACTCAAATGTACAACCCAGCCCACCAAAATACTTTACCCAACCCACACCTTATACCCAAACCCGAACCCTTTTCTGTTACCCGGTCAAACCATTATATCAAACAGTCAAACAAATATAAAAAAAACCCACACTCAATACCCGCGCCCCAATTTCACTCAACCCAGATATTTACTATTCTAAGAACCCTAGAAAATTAACCGTACAAATTCACTGCAATTAAGGGTACTTTGGTCCAATCATTAGTCTTCTAGAATATGTCAGGAGTGTCAGAGGGGTAGGAACGCACGAATGGGACACATGGTACACTGCTATTGGCTGGGACACCTCAGAAGAATTGATCTAATGGCTGTGGAGATGTGGGATTTGATCTAAGGGTGGAAAAGGACTCAAGGAGCACACGGATTGCCAGCATGTCAAGCCTAAAAGGTTCAACCCACGGCTATAAACAGAAGACCTCCTCCTCCATTGATGTTTGTCCAATTTTCATGTTTTAGAGAATTGTTACCATTTTTATTCTTGTCATTTTAAAAGCTTTCGTAGTGTAAACTTTTCCATTTCAGTTGTATTTACATTTCAGAATTGTAATTTTACCTTCATTAATGCAATTTAAGTTTTCTATTCCTTGTCTCATTTACATTTTAAGCATTTACTTTGTTACATAGCTGTTTCAAACTTTCATTTCTGTTCTCACAAGCTCATTTGAGCTTGTTAAAGCTTTTGAAAAAGATTAATTAGGTCAGTTTAGTTTTAATCTCAATTTTCACAAAAAGTCAAAAAGTCAACTGTTGTATGAAGAACATGAATCTGGGGTTATACTGATAGATCAAATAGAGAAAGGGAAGTATTTGGCCTATCTAAAGATAGGCTACATTGGAAAACTCCTCTGTTCATGCTGAGGGGTGTCTTGTAAGTTCCAAATTACTTTTTAGCTTATTTTGTGCTTAATATTAATCAGTTTCTGTTTCTGCTTAATTGTCACTTACATTTGGTTTTTAGATCATTATTAGTCTAGATAATCATAAAATAGTATAGAACTTAGCTTAAAATTGGTTAGGTATAGTGTTAAATTGCATAAGTTGTTTTGAAAGGGTGTTTGGATTATAGGATAGTTGGTTTATTACTGTTGATGTGCTATTGGATCAAACTTGATATAGCTAAGTTTAGGTGTTAGAAGCCTAAATCAGTAGGAGTTTAAGGGTTTTTTAAGCTTACTTTAAGCATTTGGCATTTTGGTTGAATTGTGGGAACATAAACTGCCTCTACAAGCTCAGCATAAGCTGAGCTTATTTTGAACCCCCCCCTTTGGCATTTCTAGGTGCAGTAGGAGTATTTAAGTAAGAATCCAAAAGCTAGGAAGGTTTTGGAGTAGTATTGTCCAAGTTTTGCGCCAAAATCCTATCCTGCTGTCACAGAATTGTTTTTATGCAAAAACTAGTTTTTAAGCTGCTGATCTGAGCTTCTCTGTGGCTTATTGAATTAAGCTCTTGCCCTGATTTTTGGTTTTTAGTTAGTTGGTATATTAAGCTTAACATACAACATCTGGGATCTCACTTTTTAGCTTATCAGTTAGCTTAAAATCAGCTTGCAAAAAGCCACCAAAACTGCACCAAACTTGTTTCAGTTTCAGTTGTTATACCCCACTTGTTCTAGGCCTTAATTAGGGTAGCAATTGAGTTTAGAATTTGGGCATTTTTGGCCTGAGTATAGTGTTTCACATAAGCTTCAAGTTGTAACTTCTGGATTTCTCCAATTAGCTTTTCCCTAGCTTATAGACTAGCTTAAAGTAGGGTACCTGATCACTTGTTTCTGCCTTAAATTGCAACTGTTCAGCTACTTATCTGCTTGTGCTTATTTGATCATTTTCAATTGTTTTGAGCTTATTATAGTTAGGAGATCAGTTTTTGAGCTTTTGATAATTTTTGGTCAACTTTAGCTTATTTTTAGCTTATTTGCAAAGAGCTTATCTGGCTGTTCAGCTTATTTAAGCTGAATTGCTTTCTGAATTTATTTTTCATAGATTAGAAATATAATTTTAGAATTACTCAAAAAATTTCAGATTTTTCCAAGTTGTTTTAATATTTTTAAATTATTTAAATAATTTAAATTAGTTTTTAATTCATAAAAAATTCATAAAAAGTCAAAAAAATATTTTTCTTTTTCCAAAAATTTTATTTTAATATTTAGAGTTTAGAAAAATTATTTTCGCAAATTTAGGATTTAGAATTTAAAAATTCACTTTTAATTACGTTTTTAAATTTTCGTCGCGTACGTTTTTTTTTTTAATTCAATTTTCGTTTTTAGGATAGCATGCTTAGTTTACTTGTACCCATAGTTTAATTAGTTATTTTCATTTAATATTTCATTGTTCGTAGTATAAAATCACCAATCATCACTCTTTCACTCACGGCACAAATTCGACAACGTAAACGACGACTCGACTTCAACCTTCGTTGGGACCACGACCCGGCGAAAATACATCTGTTGCATTTTCCTTTGGAAAATATAAACTATACTTAAACTGACGAATCAAAAAATGGCGCCGCTGCCGGGGAAGGCTTGAGAAGAGTTTAAATTTCGTTCGTTGGATCGTGTTTTGAAGACCCTTCCTCGGAAGTTTCTCGTTTTTATAAAAAAAAAAAAAATACAAAAAGAAAATAAATAAAACACTTTTCCTAAAGTGTTTTCAAAAATAACCAATAATAAATATCCTCGCTCTCGAGAGGGCGTTGTAAACCATTCCGAATAAACAACAAAAGAGATCGTTAAGTTAAACGTTTCTTGGATTATTTCTTTACTACAACCTATACACGGGGTTTAAGGAGGTCTTGACATTAAATTGCAGACCGAAAAGAGATCCATTCTTCTCTTCCGCCAGCTGCGCGTAGTTTTGAAAGAAACGAGTACGGTTGATAAAACGATCACCAAAAATATTGTGATTTAACTTTCCTTTAATATAAAAATCCAAAAAGATTTTCTGTTCAAATTTATTTTCCATTTTTCTTTTGTGATTTTCCATGTTTCTAAATTTTAAAATCCAAAAATATTCTTCTTAAGTCTCTCATCCATTTAATTCTATCTCTTTATCCCTCTTATGTTTAATTCTTATGTCGTCACTTGGCTATCATTGTTTTGATTGTAAAAGCCCGTTGATCGACAGTCTTCGTTGTTCAAAGTGTAAGTGTGAGCGGTGTGGAAATCACAACCCAAGAGGATCTTGTTATTGGTGTGAAGTAGCCCTCGAAAAAGAGCTTAATTCCATTGATAATTCTCAAAGTTTTTCCGAACACCCTCCACAACCCCAGCTATCTTCATTCAATCAGCAAAATTGCTTCAATTGTGGAGAAACCGTTGGGAAATAATTCACTTTGTGACCGATGTTTTTGCAACGAATGTGGATTGAGTCGTGGACTTTGTATATGTTACTCTTCGAAAGCTGAAAATTCATTCGCTTATGATTCTAATCCAAATTCTTTCAATGAACCGCCAAATTTTTCTGACTATCCTCCACAGCCCGATTTATCTTCGTTCGATCAACGTTGTTGCGATGGGTGTGGAAATCAGTTAGATCCAACATCGACTTATTGTCATTGGTGTACTTGCGAGAGGTGTGGAAGAAACATTACCAATGGATTTTGTTCGTTTTGTGCTTCGGGAGCTGAAAATTCATTTGCTTATGATTATAACTCGAACTTTTCCAATTATCCTCAAAATGATTTCAACCACCCTCCACAAGATTCATATGAGCACGAGGCATACTATCAAAGTTCTAATGATACATCGTTTCAAAATTCACCAACTTTTACTTGTGCAAATTGTGGGGGTCCTCATAATGATTATCAATGTCTACCGTGGAATCAAAATTACTATGAACCTAATCCTTGCTATAGTACTCCCGGTTTTGACAATTTCCAACCTCCACAACACCATATGATTCAAACACCATCTCAAACACTCAATCAAGAACTTCTCCATGAACTATTAGAGTTAACAAAAAGAAATAACCATGAACTTCTAGAGTCAACAAAAAGATTTAAGGCTTTGTTTATTCAACTTACCCAAGAAGAACCTCATCAGAAAACTTATGGAGAACTTCTAGCTGAAGAACAAGCAGCTAGAGTTAGCTCCTAATATCGTCAAACTTTTGTTTACGATGACGACGATGATGAGGATTCTATGTGGGGAGTTTATGAGAATTCGTCAGCAGAAATCACTCCCGTCTTACCTTCTATGGACCTCGAGGACTCTCTAAAAATGGGGGACGACCATCTAAACACTATTCCGGCAACGGAATCAGCCAGTGTTGAGAACCTTGTCCCAATCCCAAGTGAGTCTGAGGAAATATCCGACAATGAAAGTGATTTGCAATTTTATGGTGATTCTCTTGACGTTTCTAAGGTTACTTCCGGGATTTTCTCTAACCCTCTTTTTGAATTTAACGATGAATATACTTCTTGCAAAGTTAATCCTCTTTTCGATGGAGGGTTAGAGAACGTTGAGGACGAGGACTTTACACTCGATGAGCCGATTTTACCAATACCTCGCCCCGACGATTCCCATGACTCAGAAAGGGATGTACTTTTTCTGGAAAAATTGCTCAACAATGATCCCCTTTCCCTTCCAGAAACTGAGTCATTTCACGTTAATCCTTCATCCCCTCGCCCTCCTGCTAAACCACCTGATGATGGAATTCTTTCTGATATTGAGTCAGATACGGAGACAATAATGGACGAGGTGCAAACTTCTAGCACACAAAGTACAGCACATGTCCCACCTCCGTATATCCTTCCAGAGCCCAAGCTCAAAGACGTACTTCATAAGACTCATATCATACCTCCTCCGGAGTATGATTACTATGTTTTTGAGGAAGATCATGACCCGGGGGGAGATGTACTCTATCCTAAGAGTTTTATTATTGATGATATCATTCCGACCCTCCCTCCCGAGGTTTTTACGAGCTTTACTGATGAAGAATGGATTCCCATTCTCATTATGATCTTTCTTCCCTTCTTCACCTATCCGGTGACTTCTCCTCTCTTTCACTCCTTCGGGAGTGAAGATACCATCTTTGACCCCGGCATCTCTCCTTCTTTTCGGCCGTGGGTATCTCATCGGGGTGGAACTTTCGTAAGTTTCAATGTTTATCCAAACCTCTTGAACGAAAGTCCGATTGAGAGTATCTTTTCCACATGCTCCCCCAAGGACAAATAAATTCGGGGCGAGTCTAAGCTTTCCGACTCGATACTAAACAAGCGCTTCGTGGGAGGCACCCCATGCTTATCCATCTATCTTCTTTTCTATTTTCTAATAAGTGACGTGAGGAGGGCTGCCTCTTCCATTTGTCGTGTTTCGTGGTTATTTGTGTATGTCCAGGATTTGCCGAATAATGAAGACTCTCGTGCTCGTGGTCTGCTTCTCTCCACTCGAGTTTCATCATTCGTTGCTCATCCGATATCCTTAATCTTATCATTTTACGTTTATCTTTGGCATAATTAATAAACAGTCTTAGATTTATGTAGGAGAACCCTTACCTTTAAGACATTGAGGACAATGTCTCGTTTTAGTCTTGGGGGGGGGGGGGGGTGATCTTTCGATTTGATTTTTGCCTTGCATTTTTGCCGTTTACTCATGCAACCCTGTTTTTCCTCAAAATTTGAAAAAATTGAAAAAATGAGAAAATTTTAAAAAATTTTGCAAAAATGTAATAAGTTTTGACATTTTTTGTTGACTTTCCGCTGGTGAGAGTAGGAATAAAATTCTGACTTGACTGGGCGTGTTGAGCCCTAGCTTGTCTCCTTAACCATTTATAATCTATAAGCTCGTGCTAGTCTTTTACACAAGGTGCTATAAAATGCGAATTCTTTTAAGAGTTTGCAAGTTCCCGTATCGACTTTATATATGCATGGCTTAATTATAAGGCTAAGCATTCGCGGATCTTATTACTTAAGATTTTAAATTTGCGAAGAACAAGAAATGATAGAGTTGCTTATAAGTTAGATTGCTAAACGTGGAGTAGTTGGATCTCTTTAGAGCTCATCGAAGTTACTTGTGGCTTTTTGTTCCCAAAAGCTTGTTTCACCCAATAATAGTAATCTAGGAATAATTAAATGTATTTTGGTTTTGGCGATATTTAGTTTTTACTCCTTCCTTAGAGGATCCTTGCTTATGAAAGTTGGGTACACATCAAGGTACTGCCAGTGTTACGGTGTAATAGGCAACTGATTCTTGATAGTACGTGCTATTGTCTCTATTGCTATAAAAGCCGTAGGACTCGGGATTTGGCAAAAATATATAATGAATAATGAATAATAATAATAATAATCCAAAGCCGATAAAAGTTTTCTGTTTCCTGACGGTTCGCTCCCGTTGACTCAGACTTCAAAAAGGCAGAGGAAAAATATCCAAGGTCAAAATAAGACTCCCGATTCTTGACGGTTCGCTGCCGTTGTCTAGGTTGTTTAAAAGGCCAAGGATCAATAAATGTGCTTAAATAATGTTAAAATTGCCAAATTTCGACTCCGGGGGTGTCCTAATAAAAGCTTCTGTCTCTGGACTCGTAGATGAGTTGTTTCGGTCGTATATAAAAGGGATATCCTCAAAATCGTGTTAAATCAGAGACCTTGATGTGGACCTCATTTTTGTATGCAACGATTTTCAAGGGAAGGTTTGGAAACTACTTAGCGTCTAAACTAGGTATCTTTATCGGATTAAAACTTATCGAAACGAGAATTTGAAGAAATTCATTTCTCACCAAAAATAAAATAAATAGAGGAAAATAGGAGTTTGGGTACAAGAGGTAATACACAATTAGCTTCCATGGGTAGTGTCGGCAATCTAACTTGTAAATAGCAATGATTTCGTTTTTAAGCTTAGTTTGGGGACTTGTGAAAAATCGGGGACGACGAATTTTATCCGTATGGTCACTTCCTTTGAGTCGTGTTTCCTGCTCAAAGACCCAAAAAGTTATCGTGAGATAATGAAAGTCGACAAAGCCGTCACTTGAATAATGAGAAAAATACAAAAATAGAATAAAAGGAAAAATGGGGAGTTTTTAGAACTTAAGATTTCTTGATCTCTTTTGAAAATTTTGCAACTTCTCAAAGTTAGTAAAAAGAGATTGGAAATTTTCGGTTTCAAAAACGTGTTTTCATAACATTACGTGAGGACACGTCAATAGCTTAGTCTGGGGGATTTTGGTATGTGTTAATTCACATACCTTTATTAGACCAAAACCGGACCCAAAAAGACCAAAAACTAACCAAAATGCCAAAAGATATTGTGTTTTTGTATTTTTGATTGTGCAGGGAAGAATATTTCAAAAATAGGACGAAATCAAGCAAAAACCGAGAAAACCGAGCACGGGATTTTTAAGAGTGAATAAAAGCCGAAGCCGGGAGAGACATGTTTGGTCAAAAGTCAAAATTTGCCCTTAGAGTTTCACTAAATGTCAAAAATCACCCTTAGATCAACTTTGGAATATTGGCATATTCAGTCCCTTGATTTTTAGAATTTACATTTTTGGTCCTTGAAACTTAAATCCCTTAAAACCTTAAACACTTCTCTACCCGGATCTATTATAAACCCACCCAACAACACACCTAACCCAACCCACTCAAATATACAACCCAGCCCACCAAAATACTTTACCCAGCCCACACCTTATACCCAAACCCGAACCCTTTTCTGTTACCCGGTCAAACCATTATATCAAACAGTCAAACAAATATAAAAAAACCCACACTCAATACCCGCGCCCCAATTTCACTCAACCCAGATATTTACTATTCTTAGAACCCTAGAAAATTAATTGTACAAATTCACTGCAATTAAGGGTACTTTGGTCCAATCATTAGCTGATACGTGGTTTTGCGACCTTACAACAGGTTTTACCTCTCGAGGGATCTCAAGAGGCTTGCAATCCCCACCAGGCAATGTACCTGACCGATGTAGTATAGTGTAGTGGCAAGTACCGGGGGATTGATCGTTCTCTAGGGGAATAGTGTCGTTAGGATTGAAAAACTACTCTAATAGGTCTAAGGGTGAGGGAAGATTCTTTTTGTATTTTTTTATATATTTATAAAAGCAAGTAAAATCTCGGGTTTGAAGGAGTGGGCGGAATTAGTTGCTAGTCAACTAACCCAAATAACTACAATTGCAAATAAAATAAAATAACTGAAAATAAAAAGGTTGTGGAACTTATATGGAGAGAAATGTGTTTACTTAGATTTCCTTACTCCCTAACTATCTTTTACCGGTTGATTAGTGTGTATTAATTGCGTGGATGACGGGTGTATTCCTTAATACCAATCGTGGGGTGGCGTACGTACTTCCCCAACTCTATAAGCTCCTACTTCACTCCTATGTCGAGCCGGCTAAGAAGCTCCTAACATGGGATCACTAAAATTCGCTCATGCATTAAATACAACCATAAAAACCTTAGTACGCATTGGTTCATGTTTCTTAAGACGTTCAAGCAAGTTACCGTATAGGAGGTTAGCCAGTTTTCTTAAGCCTAACATCGATAAACAATCATCCAATACAATTAATAACACACCAACAACCAATAATCAATAGTTAGGTTTCATTAGATCTAAGCAAACACAAGATAAATCTAGCCTAGCATGTTAAATAAAAGACAAGAACAAGATATAATCAAACAACACATAGACATATTGAATGATTAATTGATTACTTATCTTCAATTGAACATGGGAGATCCAAGGGTATAAAACCCTTAAAAGTAGCAGAAAAATCGTCTTAGGGTTTCTCCTCACAAAGTTGCACACTAATAACTAAAAATTATGAGAATATATATAGAAAATCAGATCTGACGGCGTCACGTTATAGAGCTGACGCCGTCACCTCGCCGCGGTTAGGGTTTCTTGATGGCCTTTTTGACGCCGTCCCCTTTTAATCATCCAAAATCCTCTCTGGCGCGTCAAGGGTTGACGGCGTCACAATGGTGCTTGACGCCGTCACAGGTACTTTTCCAACCGATTTTGAGACTTTGTCGTTTTCTTCACTTTTATGCTCCAAAAACGTCCAAAATGCTTCCTTTTTCAGATTTCTTCTCCAAAGTTCCTAAAATGACAAAAGGAACGATTTAGGGCAATATTTGATCAAATAAATACGATTTAGGGCTTAAATGACCCCCTAAAAGCGGTACACTTTTCGCTTCAATCATTAGTCTTCTAGAATATGTCAGGAGTGTCAGAGGGGTAGGAACGCACGAATGGGACACATGGTACACTGCTATTGGCTGGGACACCTCAGAAGAATTGATCTAATGGCTGTGGAGATGTGGGATTTGATCTAAGGGTGGAAAAGGACTCAAGGAGCACACGGATTGCCAGCATGTCAAGCCTAGAAGGTTCAACCCACGGCTATAAATAGAAGACCTCCTCCTCCATTGATGTTTGTCCAATTTTCATGTTTTAGAGAATTGTTACCATTTTTATTCTTGTCATTTTAAAAGCTTTCGTAGTGTAAACTTTTCCATTTCAGTTGTATTTACATTTCAGAATTGTAATTTTACCTTCATTAATGCAATTTAAGTTTTCTATTCCTTGTCTCATTTACATTTTAAGCATTTACTTTGTTACATAGCTGTTTCAAACTTTCATTTCTGTTCTCACAAGCTCATTTGAGCTTGTTAAAGCTTTTGAAAAAGATTAATTAGGTCAGTTTAGTTTTAATCTCAATTTTCACAAAAAGTCAAAACGTCAACTGTTGTATGAAGAACATGAATCTGGGGTTATACTGATAGATCAAATAGAGAAAGGGAAGTATTTGGCCTATCTAAAGATAGGCTACGTTGGAAAACTCCTCTGTTCATGCTGAGGGGTGTCTTGTAAGTTCCAAATTACTTTTTAGCTTATTTTGTGCTTAATATTAATCAGTTTCTATTTCTGCTTAATTGTCACTTACATTTGGTTTTTAGATCATTATTAGTCTAGATAATCATAAAATAGTATAGAACTTAGCTTAAAATTGGTTAGGTATAGTGTTAAATTGCATAAGTTGTTTTGAAAGGGTGTTTGGATTATAGGATAGTTGGTTTATTACTGTTGATGTGCTATTGGATCAAACTTGATATAGCTAAGTTTAGGTGTTAGAAGCCTAAATCAGTAGGAGTTTAAGGGTTTTTTAAGCTTACTTTAAGCATTTGGCATTTTGGTTGAATTGTGGGAACATAAACTGCCTCTACAAGCTCAGCATAAGCTGAGCTTATTTTGAAACCCCCCCCCCCTTTGGCATTTCTAGGTGCAGTAGGAGTATTTAAGTAAGAATCCAAAAGCTAGGAAGGTTTTGGAGTAGTATTGTCCAAGTTTTGCGCCAAAATCCTATCCTGCTGTCACAGAATTGTTTTTATGCAAAAACTAGTTTTTAAGCTGCTGATCTGAGCTTCTCTGTGGCTTATTGAATTAAGCTCTTGCCCTGATTTTTGGTTTTAAGTTAGTTGGTATATTAAGCTTAACATACAACATCTGGGATCTCACTTTTTAGCTTATCAGTTAGCTTAAAATCAGCTTGCAAAAAGCCACCAAAACTGCACCAAACTTGTTTCAGTTTCAGTTGTTATACCCCACTTATTCTAGGCCTTAATTAGGGTAGCAATTGAGTTTAGAATTTGGGCATTTTTGGCCTGAGTATAGTGTTTCACATAAGCTTCAAGTTGTAACTTCTGGATTTCTCCAATTAGCTTTTCCCTAGCTTATAGACTAGCTTAAAGTAGGGTACCTGATCACTTGTTTCTGCCTTAAATTGCAACTGTTCAGCTACATATCTTCTTGTGCTTATTTTGATCATTTTCAATTGTTTTGAGCTTATTATAGTTAGGAGATCAGTTTGTGAGCTTTTGATAATTTTTGGTCAACTTTAGCTTATTTTTAGCTTATTTGCAAAGAGCTTATCTGGCTGTTCAGCTTATTTAAGCTGAATTGCTTTCTGAATTTATTTTTCATAGATTAGAAATTTAATTTTAGAATTACTCAAAAATTTTCAGATTTTTCCAAGTTGTTTTAATATTTTTAAATCATTTAAATAGTTTAAATTAGTTTTTAATTCATAAAAAATTCATAAAAAGTCATAAAAATATTTTTCTTTTTCCAAAAATTTTCTTTTAATATTTAGAGTTTAGGAAAATTATTTTCGCAAATTTAGGATTTAGAATTTAAAAATTCACTTTTAATTACGTTTTTAAATTTTCGTCGCGTACGTTTTTTTTTTAATTCAATTTTCGTTTTTAGGATAGCATGCTTAGTTTACTTGTACCCTTAGTTTAATTAGTTGTTTTCATTTAATATTTCATTGTTCGTAGTATAAAATCACCAATCATCACTCTTTCACTCACGGCACAAATTCGACAACGTAAACGACGACTCGACTTCAACCTTCGTTGGGACCACGACCCGGCGAAAATACATCCGTTGCGTTTTCCTTTGGAAAATATAAACTATACTTAAACTGACGAATCAAAAAATGGCGCCGCTGCCGGGGAAGGCTTGAGAAGAGTTTAAATTTCGTTCGTTGGATCGTGTTTTGAAGACCCTTCCTCGGAAGTTTCTCGTTTTTATAAAAAGAAAATAAATACAAAAAGAAAATAAATAAAACACTTTTCCTAAAGTGTTTTCAAAAATAACCAATAATAAATATCCTCGCTCTCGAGAGGGCGTTGTAAACCATTCCGAATAAACAACAAAAGAGATCGTTAAGTTAAACGTTTCTTGGATTATTTCTTTACTACAACCTATACATGGGGTTTAAGGAGGTCTTGACATTAAATTGCAGACCGAAAAGAGATCCATTCTTCTCTTTCGCCACGCTGCGCGTAGTTTTGAAAGAAACGAGTACGGTTGATAAAACGATCACCAAAAATATTGTGATTTAACTTTCCTTTAATATAAAAATCCAAAAAGATTTTATGTTCAAATTTATTTTCCATTTTTCTTTTGTGATTTTCCATGTTTCTAAATTTTAAAATCCAAAAATATTCTTCTTAAGTCTCTCATCCATTTAATTCTATCTCTTTATCCCTCTTATTTTTAATTCTTATGTCGTCACTTGGCTATCATTGTTTTGATTGTAAAAGCCCGTTGATCGACAGTCTTCGTTGTTCAAAGTGTAAGTGTGAGCGGTGTGGAAATCACAACCCAAGAGGATCTTGTTATTGGTGTGAAGTAGCCCTCGAAAAAGAGCTTAATTCCATTGATAATTCTCAAATTTTTTTCCGAACACCCTCCACAACCCCAGCTATCTTCATTCAATCAGCAAAATTGCTTCAATTGTGGAGAACCGTTGGGAAATAATTCACTTTGTGACCGATGTTTTTGCAACGAATGTGGATTGAGTCGTGGACTTTGTATAGATATACTAGTACATATTTTCTTAACGTATAGACTTGGATATTTACCAAATCAATGCCTCGTTACCAGTGTATGCAGGGATACATACATTGATTAGAGTAGACACAGTATATTAACTTTTCAACGTATTTCTTCTATCAAGTTTCCGATGCGTATTTTTATTTTTAATTTTTAATATATGAAAACTACAAACTTATTAACTCTCAAAACATGTGGAACACGAATGATCCAAAAGTAATAGTAGTGTTAGCTTGTTGTATCGTTTAAAAGAAAACCTTAAATTGACCGTCTCTTACTCTCTTTGAGGAAGTGTTATAATTTTGTAATAGATGTCTCAAGAACTTAGACAATTGTGATTAAAATGTCGTGAAATGATGAGGCGAAAAGTGTACCGCTTTTAAGGGGTCATTTAAGCCCTAAATCGTATTTATTTGATCAAATATTGCCCTAAATCGTTCCTTTTGTCATTTTAGGTACTTTTGAGGAGAAATCTGGAAAAGGAGGCATTTTGGACGTTTTTG
Source organism: Artemisia tridentata subsp. tridentata (assembly GCA_021014915.2). Taxonomy (NCBI): domain Eukaryota; kingdom Viridiplantae; phylum Streptophyta; class Magnoliopsida; order Asterales; family Asteraceae; genus Artemisia; species Artemisia tridentata. Next base: position 334,240,471 of record CP139503.1, on the reverse strand, counting down.
GAGCATTAAAGTGAAGAAAACGGCAAAGTCTCAAAAATCGGCTGAAAGTTACTCTTGACGGCGTCACAATTTACTCTGGACGGCGTCATGCTTTGGCAAGAAAAGTTGGACGTGAAATTTACTCATGATAAGCCAGTGAAAATAGCATGTGAATTCTGACGGCGTCACGCTTTAACTTGATCAAGGGCGTCACGGCTTAAATCATAAGGGGACGGCGTCACGTTCATGGTTCGACGGCGTCAAGCCTTGATAAGCCAGAATGGATTTTTGAAGAGCTAAAGAGGGACGGCGTCAAGAAGGTCATCCGGGAACCCTAAAAGCGGCGAGGGTGACGGCGTCACACTCCATAAGGTGACGCCGTCAGATCCAAAAATCTATATATAGTTTTCTAATCTTTTGTCATTAAGGAGAGCTTAGTGTGTGGAATTTTGGGATAAAACCCTAAGACGATTTTAGCTACTTTTTCAGGGCTTTTTGCCTTGAGATCTTCCATGTTTCATTGAAAGATAAGTTATCAATTAATCATTCAATATGTCTATGTGTTGTTTGATTCTATCTTATTCTTGTCTTTTGTTTAACATGTTAGGCTAAATTTATCTTGTGTTTGCTTAGATCTAATGAAACTTAGCTATTGATTATTGGTTGTTAGTGTGTTGTTAGTTGTATTGGATGATTGTTTATCTATGTTAGGCTTAAGAAAACTGGCTAACTTCCTATTCGGTAACTTGCTTGAACGTCTTAAGAAACATGAACCAAATGCGTACTAAAGGTTTTTATGGTTGTATTTAATGCACAAGCGAATTCTAGTGATCCCATGTTAGGAGCTTCCTAGCCGGCTCGACATAGGAGTGAAGTAGGAGCTTGTAGAGTTGGGGAAGTAAGTACGCCACCCCACGAATGGTATTAAGGAATACACCCGTCATCCACGCGACTAATACACACTAATTAACCGGTAAAAGATAGTTAGGGAGTAAGGAAATCTAAGTAAACACATTTCTCTACACATAAGTTTCTCACCACATTTTCATTTTTGTTATTTTATTTTATTTGCATTCGTAGTAAATTGGGTTAGTTGACTAGCAACTAATTCCGCCCACTCTATCAAAACCGAGATTTTACTTGCTTTCATAAAAACTATAAAAATACAAAAAAAGAATCTTCCTCAACCCTTAGACCTAATTAGAGTAGCCTTTCACACCTAACGAACACTATTCCCTGTGGAGAACGATCAATCCCCCGTACTTACCACTACACTATACTACATCGGTCAGGTACACTGCCTGGTGGGGTTGTAAGCCTCTTGAGATCCCTCGAGAGGTAAAACCTGTTGTAAGGTTACAAAACCACGCAATCAAGTTTTTGGCGCCGTTGCCGGGGAATAGTTATTGTTTAGGTTGAATTTTTATTTCTATTAGGTCTACTCACTAGATTCCTTTCTAGTGAGATTTTTGTTTTATTTTTCTAGGTTTTCTTTAGTCTATCTATTTTCTTTGTGCTTTTGTTCGTAACAGATTTTCATTAACTATTCAGTTTGCCATTATGGAAAACGCGAATCCACCCCTTACACCTGGCGAAGTGGCTTTGTTGCGTAGCCAACTTGAGAATGAGATTAGTGAGCTCAGGGAGCTCAGTAGAATGATTGATATAGAGCTTGATTATGCCTTGAACAACTTAGGGACCGCCATATACTCAGATAATTACTTAGAACGTAATAATCTTACGGTTGATAAGTTGATTGAGAAAATTGAGGAAGTGAAGGTAGATCCTAGGTTTGATGATTATTTCAATGAATACCCCACTAAGGAGGAGATTGCTTACTATAACAACCTAGTTGATAACCCTCGACCACCTTTTGTTAGAATTGACCCAAAGATTAAGAGAGGTGATCCCGGGAATGTGAAGATACCATGTATGATTGGGTACCAATACGTTGAGCATGCTTACATTGACTGTGAATCCCCAATCAACGTTATGTCCTCAGGCCTCTATAGCCAAATCATAAACACACCACTTGAGCCTAGGATGGACCCCAAGTGTCCAGGCGGAGTTTGTAACTTCGTTGGAAGAATTAAGGATATACATATCCTTGTTGGGAGCTTTACCTTTGTCACCAACTTCATGATTTTAGAAGATATGGCAAGTGTTGTTGACTGCCGCCTATCTCGCGTTGTGTTAGGTAAGCCATTTATCGAAGCATCCAATTTAAGGTATGACCGTTTGAAAGGCACGGTTCAGTTTTCTAATCACATAGATAGGATCACATATAGGATGCCTTATCGGGTTAATGAGTTTCGTTTTGTGCCTCGATTTGACATGGACAACATTGGTGCGATTGAGGACATCAATGAAGAGGATAAAGAAAAAGGCATGGACCATGTTTGGAATAGGAGAAGCCTTTATTATAAAGATTGCTTAAACCTTGGACCTAAATACAAAATTGATATGGAGGTTGTTAGGATGATTAGAGGGGCAATTGAGAAGCAAAACGGAAAAAACGTAGACCCCGTGACTTTGAGTCTAGCTACAAGACTCGTTAATAAAGAAAAGCGCTTCTTGGGAGGCAACCCAAGCTTTATTTGTTTTATTTGCTTTGTGTGTTCATTTATTTGTTTGTTTGATTTTATTTCCCGTATGTGTGTTTAATTTTTATCATTATTGATTCATGTTCAAAAGTAAATTGTGAAAATGCTTTATGTTGTTTTTAACTTCGTCTTAACTACATATAAAGGTATTTTGCAAAAGATAAGTGTAAGGGAAATCTAAATCGGTTTATTAGAACACAAATTAACATGAATCGTAATAATAATAAATTAGCATACATATTAGTGTTTGTTTGAGTCAAATGCTTGTATCGAGTCATAATGATGTTTTGCAGGATTTCCAGGAAGTAAGGTAAAAGGTTTTTCCAGAAATTTTCCGGAAACTTAAAACGAAAATTTTTGTCAGGTCATTTCTGACGGCGTCAGGGGTTATAACCTGACGGCGTCAGATTTAATTTCCAGAAATTTTTGAAAGTTTTGTTTTCATAAAAAGTTTTTATTAAATCTCCAACTTATAATCTCCAGGAATCTGCAAAATTATCATTCCACAAGCATTATATCCTTATATATAGATTTTTCCCGCCGATGTTATGCAGGTTTTCGTGTTTGTTTTCTCAGGTTTAACAGGTTATTTTGGACAAGGAGATGTTTTTGGAATCAAGCTTATGGCGATGCATTAGTCATGGAGCTTCAACATTCTCTTTGGAGGAAGATCTAACCGTGTAATTTCATTATCCACCGAGCGAATCAGGGGAGTATTTGATTTCATTCTTTTACTTTTTGCTTTTACATCTTATTATTTGAACATTGGGGACAATGTTCATCTTAAGTGTAAGGGGAGGGTAAAAGTACGATTAGAGAATGCTATTGCGCTTGATTTTTGTTTGTTTGATGGTAGATGTGTAATAAAACTGAGAGAAATACTTGTTAAGGTAATTTTAGTGCCAAATTTAAAATTTTTTACAACATATAGGAGTGAAACTTTGATCTTAATAAGCGTCTCACGGATAGGAGTTATATGACTAGCACAAAAACCGTACCACTAAAAAAATTTTCCACCCCCAAATATGTGAGGTTCGCCCCTAGAATTGGTAGGAAAAGCATTTATGCTATGATGTGTGTACCGGTAGCACTTAGATTCTAGAACTTGCGTTAGGACCATTCCAAGGCCACAAGTGAGACTACATTCGTGTAGTTAGATTTACTACATGATAAGAGGCATTAGGATTAACCCATTGTTTTACACCTGTGTTTTTGTTATAATTACTTTGGCTACATTGGTCAAGTAATTCTCCCACACCCTTTGCGTTGTACTCATTTTTAGTACACGATACCCTAGTACACCCCTCAGAGCCTATCTTTTCGTTTCGACCTTTAAGCATTTTACTTAAAGGAAGAATTTGTTACACCCCACTAAAATGTACACCCAAATCGCCTTAGCCTACCTTGTATGCACTCATCTTTAGTGCATTATTGTTACAACATTTGTTTAAACCCAAGTTAATTATCTAGTTGATTACATGGTTGCTAAGTCGAGTCATATCCTTGTACATATTGTTTTGGGACGATTGGGACTCATGGGTAAAGTACTAGTGTAATGGAGTAACGGGGAAGAACATCATTTATTACCCCCATATGTGCTAAATGTTTTAAAAGTACTCCAAGTTTTTCAATTATCTTAATTCGAGTCATTAGATTAGTATTTGTAAAGTTATGTAAAAATTCAAGTGTAAGGGGGATGCAATGCCCCTATGATGTATTATTTTGGATGGTAGGGTAAAAGTGTATGCAAAAAAAAAAAAAAAAAAAAAAAAAAAAAAAAAAAATCAAGAAAAACACAAAAAAATGAGAAAAAGAAAAGTAGAAAAAAACATACGGACTACCATCCCGTTTTATTTTATGTTTTTGTTATTTTATCATTAGCTTAAGATCGAGTCTAGTCTTGGCTTAGCAACATTGTATAGTACATGTAATTGATCAAGATTTTTAACTCGCCACCAGTAAAATATCCTTTATCCAACAAAACCGTGTTTTCCTTTTCCCTACACCTTACGTTATAACCCATTTAAAAGCCCTCTTTGATAGTTTATCTTAGGTGCTTACGCCTAGTGGAGGAGGTTTTCGATCCTTTCCCAAGCCTATGGTAATCTATTTGCTATGGCAGGTAGTGAGAGATATTTTCCGTTTTCATTTATGAGATTTATTTTGATGACACTTGAGAGATGTGAGTATCTAAACACTACTTGTGAGGTGCTAGTTTATAATCTCCGTGCTTATTATGATTGAAGTGGAACGATTATTTGTTGTAATTACTTTTATGTTAGCATTAAATGACCCCTAACTTGTATTTTGATTAGAATAAAAGCGCATTTGCTTGAAGACAAGCAAATCTCAAGTGTAAGGGTATTTGATGAGGCGAAAAGTGTACCGCTTTTAAGGGGTCATTTAAGCCCTAAATCGTATTTATTTGATCAAATATTGCCCTAAATCGTTCCTTTTGTCATTTTAGGTACTTTTGAGGAGAAATCTGGAAAAGGAGGCATTTTGGACGTTTTTGGAGCATTAAAGTGAAGAAAACGGCAAAGTCTCAAAAATCGGCTGAAAGTTACTCTTGACGGCGTCACAATTTACTCTGGACGGCGTCATGCTTTGGCAAGAAAAGTTGGACGTGAAATTTACTCATGATAAGCCAGTGAAAATAGCATGTGAATTCTGACGGCGTCACGCTTTAACTTGATCAAGGGCGTCACGGCTTAAATCATAAGGGGACGGCGTCACGTTCATGGTTCGACGGCGTCAAGCCTTGATAAGCCAGAATGGATTTTTGAAGAGCTAAAGAGGGACGGCGTCAAGAAGGTCATCCGGGAACCCTAAAAGCGGCGAGGTGACGGCGTCACACTCCATAAGGTGACGCCGTCAGATCCAAAAATCTATATATAGTTTTCTAATCTTTTGTCATTAAGGAGAGCTTAGTGTGTGGAATTTTGGGATAAAACCCTAAGACGATTTTAGCTACTTTTTCAGGGCTTTTTGCCTTGAGATCTTCCATGTTTCATTGAAAGATAAGTTATCAATTAATCATTCAATATGTCTATGTGTTGTTTGATTCTATCTTATTCTTGTCTTTTGTTTAACATGTTAGGCTAAATTTATCTTGTGTTTGCTTAGATCTAATGAAACTTAGCTATTGATTATTGGTTGTTAGTGTGTTGTTAGTTGTATTGGATGATTGTTTATCTATGTTAGGCTTAAGAAAACTGGCTAACTTCCTATTCGGTAACTTGCTTGAACGTCTTAAGAAACATGAACCAAACGCGTACTAAAGGTTTTTATGGTTGTATTTAATGCACAAGCGAATTCTAGTGATCCCATGTTAGGAGCTTCCTAGCCGGCTCGACATAGGAGTGAAGTAGGAGCTTGTAGAGTTGGGGAAGTAAGTACGCCACCCCACGAATGGTATTAAGGAATACACCCGTCATCCACGCGACTAATACACACTAATTAACCGGTAAAAGATAGTTAGGGAGTAAGGAAATCTAAGTAAACACATTTCTCTACACATAAGTTTCTCACCACATTTTCATTTTTGTTATTTTATTTTATTTGCATTCGTAGTAAATTGGGTTAGTTGACTAGCAACTAATTCCGCCCACTCTATCAAAATCGAGATTTTACTTGCTTTCATAAAAACTATAAAAATACAAAAAAAGAATCTTCCTCAACCCTTAACCTAATTAGAGTAGCCTTTCACACCTAACGAACACTATTCCCTGTGGAGAACGATCAATCCCCCGTACTTACCACTACACTATACTACATCGGTCAGGTACACTGCCTGGTGGGGTTGTAAGCCTCTTGAGATCCCTCGAGAGGTAAAACCTGTTGTAAGGTTACAAAACCACGCAATCATGAAACTTAAGATTTTATCCTCTATGAAAAACAATAAAACTTAAAAATCATATTTGAACTCATCAACGTTTCTGTTTAAATGAAATATCTAAGCAAGTATATTTGTATATGTTTATTCGTGTTAACACTTATATTTTTATTCGTAAGTCGTATTTTTATTTCTTTTTGTGTACATGAATAATTACTATTACTATATACTAACATTACCCACGTCGTTTCATGTAGAGCTTCAAAATAGTCTGACCCAATAAGTAAAAACATTGTGTGTTTCGATTAATAAAAGAAACATTTACAAAAGGGTTTATTTTGTGGGTTCCTTAGTACTTTTTTGTGAATCCCTAAGAACTTTTTGTACTTTTTTTAGTGTGATTAACTTGTGACCCAAGTTACAAGTTAGAAAAACCATTTACAAAAGGTGTAAATAGCCCCCAAAATAGGTGCATGTTATTCTTAATTATTGTGTATAAGTCTTTTCAATGAAAGTATGAAACAACAAAAAATGTTTCGTCGTTGTCAGAGAGTCGTTGCCATGGCGCCGCTAAGGCATGAGGCTTGACCTCCGTGTTACAAAATAGACCAAGGCGTCGACTCTAGGAGTGACGTGAGATGAGGCGGAAAAAGACGCGCTAAGGTGTGAGGCGTGACGAGTATTTTTTATTCAACTCCGACAGTTTTTTGTGTTTTTTTTTTTTTTTTTTTTTTTTTTTTTTTTTTTTTTTTTTTTAATATGAAGAGTATTACATGTAATGATTGTTTTTTAACCTTATTCATTATGTAATTTTTAAACTCGATATATATTAAATATGATACAAATATATAAATATTTTCATATTTTGTGCCGCCTTATGCCACGCCTTAAAACCGCAAAAGCATCGCCTTGGCCGCTAAGGCGTGAGGCTTGATTATGCCGCCACGCCACACCTTGCACTATTTATAACCTTGATATAGAATGATGTTTTGAATAAAAGGATGATTTTGACTCTGCAAGAAATTACTTAGAAATTTAACATGATTTTTTTTTACAAGTCGACTTAACTTATAAACCAAGTTAGTTTACTATACTCATACAACTAAAAACTCTTTCACACATTTAATGACTATATGAATAAAGTAAAAACTAAACTTGTAAAGTTAAACTCGTTCATTAATTCGATTGCATATAAACTTGATGTATTTTATCAAAACTCGTATAGATCTATTAGATTATGAAACAATTATTTTGAACGCTAACCTTATAACTTTTGTTAGCACGAGAATTGCCTATTATCAAAGAGTATATACTTGGATTTCTAACTCTTCGTTAAACAACATAAACAATATCGAGGGGTTTTCAAACGTAACATCACCTTTATAAAAACTATATATATATATACAAACATATATATATACACACACCTTCTTTCTCATGCACACCCTTATACATGAAATATATATACACACACTTATACATGTAATATATATACACGCACATAGTAATATGTGCTAACTTAACGACAACGTTTCCATATGTCGTCAACGACTAATATGTGATAGTAACTGTTTCCATACATAGTCTTTCGGTTACTGTCAAACCGGAGGCTTATTCGTCCCGATATTTTCCTAATATACACTTATGCACTTCCAAGAGCCAATACCTCCAAATGTTAGGAAATTGTTTCAAACTTAAATGCTGCCACACCAGCAACAATAACATAAACTCTTTAAAACTTCTGAAGTTCTTAAATTTAGACTGTGAACTAAAACAAACCTTACTAATCTGGGTCGCGTGTTGGTGCTGAACACTATCTGAAACTATTGCATTATCTGACTGCTATTTACCGAGGTGAGTTTATAGCCCCACTCTATTTATACTTGTTTTACAATTGGGGTGAGAAACATGCAAAACTATTTTATGGACAAACACTATTGTTTTATCAAACTATTACGTGGATTAGCCCAAGCCCTGTTATGCCCCATTTTGCCCAACTCATGAACCGTCAATTCTTGCTGGGAAGCGCAAATGTTATAAATAGATCTATTGAGAGTAGCGTCCTCGTTCGGATTGACCGGATAGGCAAACGAACGTATACCATGTCGAAACACAAATGTCTAGGATAAACACTTGCCGGGCCTTTATATTTAACATGCTTCTAGAGCATACACACTGTTATAGCTTCGGTTGCATGAACTTAGTGCTAACGTAATAGACTATATTTTTATATGGCATTACATGGGTTGTAATGTTCATATACCAAACTCATGGTCCAAACTGTTGATTTTACTGCTTATTGATAAACCTATGAACTCACCAGCTTTTTGCTGACTTTTATCATGTTTTTCTCAGGTGTTTAAGCTGATTGATTATGACAAGGTTGTGGCATGGCAAGGGTCATAGACTACTTTCTGAAGTACTATGGCATTTAAACTATGACTTGTTTTTTACTGGGACAACTGTAGCAATCTGTAAAATTCCCCCGTAATTTTACATGCTAATCAAGTATTAATTTACTAATACAGTTCAGTTAACCATTTTTATGGGAAAAATTTGAAATTTTGTTTAATACATTAAATTAATACAAACACATTGGAACGAGCTCACACACGGACCACAACGAATCCAACACACTCATTATAAACCAAACGGATCACCTTTACTATTCCTGGCCCAAGTTTTGGCCTGGTACTATTCAAAAGCCCAACCCAAGTTTATTAAATCTTATATATCACTCGACTGAACACCAATCACTTGGCCTCGTTTTCTTTTGATTTCGACACATAAGATATGCAACTTTTTACACCTCTCGAATCTCTATACACCCAAGAATCAGGGTGTCGAGTCTCACTCCATCATTCGAACATTTGATCCCTAAACGAGGCACAAAGTAAATCACCCTCGACACATGTGTATGTTCACACAATTTTAACCCAACTCGATTTAACTAAATTTCACATAGCTCTTCTATTTTTCTATGATCGATTTTGAGTTCCTAATATGGTTTCACATCATGTCTCACCTTGTCCTACATTTGATCACGTTAAATATCATTTTGGACCCTTTAATATAGCGTACGAAACATATATACATATATACATGTACAACTTGGTACATGACCAAGTATACACACAATCTACACTCTAAATACTACTAGGTACTCAAGTATTATTCTCTAAATCCTGCTAACCATCCCATCAAATGCAACTTGAGGTAAGAGTTATCTTTTTATTAAAAACATCAATTATGGCCCTAGCAGTGGCTAAAAACGGTCGTCCTAATATTATAGGAGTTCTAGAATTTTCAGGCATATCGAGGATAACAAAGTCGATAGGTAACTCAAATTTATCAACTTTTATTAATATATTTTCAGCTATTCCTAATGGGTATTGTATGGACCTATCAGCTAGTTCTAAGCACATCCTAGTAGGTTCTGGTTCACCAAGACCTAATTTATCATACATAGAAGAGGGCATAAGACTTATACTAGCTCCTAGGTCGGCTAAAGCATTTTCAATATGCAAATTTTTAATTTGACAAGGAATAGTGAAACTCCCTGGATCCTTTTCTTTTGACGGAAGTTTGTTGAGCAATGCCGCTGAGCTTCTTTTCCCCATTGTTATGGTGCAAGCCTCTTCAAGTTTAGACTTGTTAGTAAGCAAACTCTTCAGGTATTTAGCATATTTTGGCATTTGCACTAGGGCTTCCATAAATGGTATGCTCAGCTGCAGCTGCTTGAGATTCTCCAGGAATTTCTTTTGATAGGCATCTTCTTTCTCTTTCCTTACCCTATGTGGGAAAGGTAGTGTTGATCGTTTAGGCTCAACAGAAGGTTCTTCTCTGATTACTGGTTCCGGATTAGTCTCTTTCGGTTGCTCTTGCTCAGGTGATAAAGATTCAGGGGAAATCTTGTTTGTACCGTCATCCTCGGGTGTCTCTCTGATTTGAAAGGTCGACTTTCCGCCTCTAGTTGTAATCCCTTTCAAGTCTTGCTTTACCAAAAGAACCCTATTAAGCACCGTTGACAATTGGTGCACTTCAATTGCCAATCCATAAATCATGTTGTTTTGTTCCTTTAGTAAAAGCTCATGACTGCCTTTGAATTCATTAATAAAGTTTCTTGCTTCATGATGTTCTTTTTCATTGGCTTGAGCGATTTGTAGTGCAAACTCTTCCATGGTAAGATTTCTTTGGGGTCTTCCGAACAAGTTGGGGAAAATATCGAACATTGTTCCTGAAAATTAAAGAGAGGTAGATTTCAAAGTAAAAGTTTCCAGGTATAAGGGTCAGAGTATTTTCCGTTCGGAGATAAGAAAAATAAAAGTTGCTGATATCTGCAGACGATGCGCCGTATCCAAAAAGTTGGATACGCCGTATCTTATAATCGTTAAAATTAAATCAGACTTTTATTCAGAAAATAGATACGCCGCTTAGAATTTTGAATGCGCCGTATCAATTTTAATAATCAAAAATCGATATTTATTTAAAATTAAATGCGTCGTATTAACAAAAGTTAATGCGCCGTATTTTCGTTACGTTTCAAAATATAAGATTTTTGATTCAGAAGATACGCCGTATCGACAGATATCGATGCGTCGTATCTGTTTAATAATTCGAAAACTGTTTTTAATTAAAATAATAGATACGCCGTATCTGCTAAAGCAGATGCGTCGTATGGCGTTAACGTTTAGAAATTTTTTTTATCAAAAACAGATACGCCGTATCTTGGGAAAAAGATGCGTCGTATCGAATTAATTAAACGCGTTGTATTTTATAAAAATTAAACGCAATACGCCGTATCTGAGAGATCAGATGCGCCGTATCGTTCGATTTAGCTCAGTACAACGATAGCAGTATACAAAAAATACGAAAAATAAAAACAAATAAAAACACAAACGAAAATAAACACAAAGAAAACAAATAACACACAAAAACAGAAAATATGCAAAATAATACAATGAATGCAAATTAATCTAATACACAACAGAATTAGCGGTTAGATAAAAAAAATTAAAAACCTAATTAAAATACTAATCAAATTAACAGATAATAACAATTCACTCCCCGGCAGCGGCGCCAAAAACTTGATGCGGTGCGATGTGTCGTTGCGGTTTAGCAGTATTAATTCCTACTCAAGTTTTAAATTTATATTTAGCCGACTTATCAATAACACACACACTTAACGAGCAGTGTACCCGGTCAGTATGAATATAATGGTAAGTAGAGTGTCGATCACTAAGAGTGGAACGTATTATCTAGTTATTCTAATCAGTATTTTAATATATTAAGTTAGCTATACAACCTATTCTAACGCAAGGGGGTTCAGCCTGAGAGACTAGCACGATTTGGTTGCAATTAAATAATAAACTAAACCAATAGGCACGAATCAGCGAATAGCACACACGTACACAGATAAATACTCGAGACAATAAGAAGATCTGTCCTGATAGATAAGTAGTTTGTCACTTGTTTTATTGCTAGTTTTATATGAAGTGTATAGTTCGATGCAACGCACCGAGATTAAGTCCTTTCTCGTTGGTTCTAATCTTATCGGCGAGTAAACCCTTAATGATTACTTATGACTATCCTATTTATCTTTCTTCCTACTTTTCTACAGACGATAGAATGCATAGGCGATCTAATAAATAGGCGAGGGCAGAGGCATGGCGACCCGATCAACGCTCAGCTAGACACATAGGTTATCAATGCACTAATAAAAGTCACCAAAGACATCAACATATAAACTTTAATTAATGAGAAAGCAGTTTTAAGGGAGTGCAATCTTTCCGTTGTCACATTACACAAGCCACCAATTTTGATGAATTAAAGTTTACTAACACAATAAAACAAAACTACTTAATGAATTAAACATAAAACAAAACTACTTAATGAATTAAAACACATGCAGCACCTTCTTACAGCTCTTGTATCTTTGTTTGGGTGTGTCTTGTGCTGCCTATTCGTCTGAATTCGTCCTAGGTTTCTGTACTTCGGTCTTCTGTCGAACTTCGGAACTTTTTAACTCGTCTGGTCTTTGGGGTATTTATAGTTTCTGTCTGAGGGTAAGATGCGGCGCATTGACTTAACTTCGCGTGGGGTCCAAGATTAATATATTCAGGAATATTCGTACACCGCCAGAAGATGCGGCGTAACTCCATAAGTAGATGCGGCGCATGTCCTCTTGTATCTTGGATCGTATCTGGTAAAATCTGGATAGTGATGCGCCGTATGTAATAAGTGAGATGCGGCGCATCTGGAGCAGATTTGTCTTGATCTTGTACATTTCAGTAGACTCTTAACTTCTTGCATGTTTTGCTCCATAATTAGTCCAAAATCGCCAAGTTTCACCAAATGCTTGTTTTTACCTGAGAATTACAAAAGTAAACGATTAAGTATCAATCCTCATACATAATATAATAAAATAAGTCAAATAACTAGGATAAATGATAGTAATAAAATGTACTTATTTGAGTTCATCAACACTCTATGGGGGAGATGCATGCTACAAACTAGAACACAAGTATTTTCAAGTATTTTTGTATGCTTCACCTGATTGATATTGCCTAAGTTACTCTATTGCCAAAAGCCCCTCACATCATGAACATTAATCACTTGCGAGTGAACGCGAATATAGTGAATAGATCTATTGGAGGCTGACTGCCTATTCCACTAATGCCTGACAGATAGCCTTAGTTGCTTGTCGGATTAGTCGCAATGCACTATATTTGAAGGAAATAGGAAATGGCAAATCACCTATTACACGAGGGCCCCACACCGGTTACTAACACTGTTAACGTTTGCGTGTCATGAGACTTAGGGCAATATACACAACTGCAATATCACCATTTCAAACATGATTGTAATACACATGCAATCACAACTTGTGCTCCAAACTCATTATTACTACAACCTTTATGATTTCACTCAACAATTTTGTTGACTTTTAGCATGTTTATCTCAGGTAATTAGCGGAGAAGACAAGGCACTGAGTGGGCATTAAACCAAGGGTGTTTATGTGGTGTAAAATAAATTATATCATTCATTTTCAAACTACCACACCCTTTTATGGGATGTCTCAACTATGATATTTTCACTTTTTGTACCTCAACTATTATTTGAATAACAAATACTTTCAAAACGCCTCTTTTGAGTCGTTTTCTATGATTATGACAAAGATCATCCCCGTAATACCCCGATTAGTCTTCCGCTGTTAACTCATAATTTAGAGGGTGTTACAACAACTGAATTTATGGGCCTTATTTTATGAACTCAAACTACATTGTAAACTTATTTTAACTTGGTTGGATGTATTAAAACGGAGTATGTATTCCGTTCTTTGTTACCTTGTGTTGTGATTTTCAATTTAGTAGCACCCCATGACCTGAATGCTTCCATAATACCAGATTTTGGGGGTGTTACAAAATCCATGTTCTATTTGGTTAAGGTTTCTCAAATTGATTGCTACTGATGTGCTCTAACCCTAATCAATCGAAGTTATACTCTTATTAATATTGGTTTGAAGAAAAAGGTGTCGATTTTTGGTTGATACAGTTTGCGAATGGTTTTCAAAAACCCTAATCCTTGGGGTGTTTTGTAAATCGCTGATGTTTATGCCAGGTGTGTAAGAAGAGAGGTTATGTTAGAGTGGCATGTAAAACCCTTAGTTCAATCTTCTCTCCGGTAAAACGTTTGTTAACTCTAAAGTCTATTGGTTGATCGATTTGTTTATTATTTTACCTACTGTCTCATTATTATCATGGGTCGGTGGTGATTGCATAAAATATATTCACTTTCTTGGGTTAAGAATTGGTGCTTTGGTGATTTTCTTTGCATGCAACCGACTATATTAAATGCAATATTCTTCTTTGTTGCTTTATGCATGCTTCTTAATTTATGATTGGTGACCTTGGAGTGTACTGGTATTATTGATCGATGGTTATTCTAGTTCTTTAGGTTTTCGGTTTTTATTCTGATCATTAGGGATGCTGATGTAGGCGTAGTAGAGGATTTGGTTAAGAGTCACATTAGGAAGAACGTTATTCAAGTGTTACTTCTTATGGGCTTCATGATCATAATGTGGGTACTGATGGTTAATTAATGCTGCTCCACGAGTGCACACTTACTGCTGCTACCTATACGATTAGTGTTGCTCGAATTCAACATTAGTACTGCTATGACTTACTGCTGCCATGTTGATTACTTAATGCTGCTCGTTATATGATTGTTAATACTGCTATTGGTCGATCCACAAGTTAATACTGCTTGTATTAAAAACAAGTTAGTACTGCTGACAAGTATTAACAAGTTACTACTGCTGAGATCTCATTACTACTGTTCTCACAAGCTTGATACAAAAGGTACACATTGGTTATGGTTTTGAGCTTAATGATATGACCTGGTATTTGAAGTTTAAATGATGTCATAGTTCTGATTGGATGTTGATTGATTGGTTTTGTATTCATGAATTAAAGAGATTATGTGTTTTGAAAATAAAAGATTTATTTAATTCTCGGATGGTTTGAGAAGTTCTCGGATAACACACACTGTTTGGATTTGTGGAGATGTTAGAGACACACAAGAGTTATGGTTTTTGATTTTAAATGTTTCTCAACGTTTAAAATGGCTCGTATTTTTTGATTTATTGGAAAAATTGGTTACGAAGAGAAATTGTTTATCTCTTATTTGAGGTTGAAGTAAAGTTTCACGAAGGCGTTTACTTATTTCATCATCAATATTCCTAGCTATTGATTTGTGACTTGCTTGTTTATATATGGTTTATGATTGGGACTTGGTTTATCTAGTTTTCACAGGTCAAGGGGTGGATGGAAGAAGACCTAGTTAACTATCACTTAAAGGAGTTACATTGTAGTACTCAGTGTCACACGAAGAAAGTCGATGTGGATAAATTCAAGAGATTACTTAGAGATTTGTTTCAGCAACACCAAATTCTCTATATCGTTCTTCAATCAACAACAGTGCAAGCTTAAGTAACGAGTTTGGGATATTTTACTTTGGTTTCAAGTTTGGTATATCAAGTTTTCTTCATTAGTGATCATTACAAGGAGCCTACAGATTTGAAGAATCATGAAGATGATTAACACATTGGTTTCAGGGGAAGCTTATTCTTATGATGTGTTTAATCATTTGATGTTCATGCACCACTTAAGGGGAAGTTTTTGCATATGTTCCCTATTTGATTATAACAAAAAGGGGAAGAGATGTTGTGGTGGCATGGCATGAATTAAGGGGAAGACAAGATTGTTTCATTCATGGTGAGATTTAATTATCTCAACTTCTCTACTTCGTCTAGGGAAGTTCGTACAAGAACGTGTTTGTTTTGTCATCATCAAATAGGGGAAGATTGTTGGGTTTTATTGATTTGATGATACAAAACAAGAAGAATGAAACATGAAGGACTTAAAGTGACAAGAAGGGAAACTACAAAAGATGGAAGATTTAGTAGGTTCTTGATGCGCGTGATGTGTCGTTGCGGTTTAGCAGTTTTAATGCCTACTCAAGTTTTAAATTTATATTTAGCCGACTTATCAATAACACACACACTTAACGAGCAGTGTACCCGGTCAGTATGAAGATAATGGTAAGTAGAGTGTCGATCACTAAGAGTGGAACGTATAATCTCGTTAATCTAATCAGTATTTTAATATCCTAACGCAAGGGGGTTTCAGCCTGAGAGACTGGCACAGTTTTGTTTGCAATTAAATAATAAAATAAACAAATAGGCACGAATCAGCAAGTAGCACACACGTACACAGATAGATACTAGAGACAATAAGAGGGCTGTCCTTATGATTAAGTAGATTGTCACTTGTTTTATTGATAGCTTTATATGAAGTGTATGTAATTAACCCTTTCTCGTTGGTCCTATTCTTATCGGCGAGTAAACCCTTAATGACGACTTATGTCTAAAAGTTATTCCTAAGTGATCAATTTAGAAACAACCGTGGGAGCCACACCTTGTCCCGCAGTCGGGTGCCCGCAAGCCACTAATAAACACAGAGGTGGTCAATGCACTAATAAGTAGTAACCAAAGACATCAACATATAAACTTTAATTGATGGGAAAGCAAGTATTAAAGGGAGTGCAATCTTTCCGTTGTCACATTACACAAGCCACCAATCCTGATGAATTAAAGTTTGCTAAAACAATAAAACAAAACTACTTAATGAATTAAATACATGCAGCACCTTCTTACAGCTCTTGTATCTTCGATTTGGGTGTGTCTTGTGCTGCCTTCTTGACTGAATTCGTCCTTCTCTTCTGTTCGGTCTTTAGGTTTTCGAACTTCCGAATCTCTTTTTAAATCTCTTTAATGCGTCTGGTCTACGGGGTATTTATAGTTTGTGTCTGAGGGAAGATGCGGCGCATCTACTTAAGTAGATGCGGCGCATGTACTTAACTTCGCGTGGGGTCCAAGATTATAATATTCAGGAATATTCGTACACCGCCAGAAGATGCGGCGTAACTCCATGATTAGATGCGGCGCATGTCCTCTTGTATCTTGGATCGTATCTGGTGATATCTTGATAGAGATGCGGCGCATGTTGATAGTGAGATGCGGCGCATCTGGAGCAGATTAGTCATGATCTTCTTCATTTCAGTAGACTCTTCACTTTATGCACGTTTTGCTCCATTATTAGTCCAAAATCGCCAAGTTTCACCAAATGCTTGTTTTTACCTGAGAATTACAAAAGTAAACGATTAAGTATCAATCCTCATACATAATATAGTAAAACAAGTCAAATTAATAGGATAAATGATAGTAATAAAATGTACTTATTTGAGTTCATCAAATATCCCCCCACTTGAACTTTACTTGTCCCCAAGTAAACCTTAGATTAAATCTCATGAAAATGTATCCTAAAAGATGTTAGGATTTATTTTTATATTTAAGCATGTATTCGTTTATTTCGTAATCACACAACTAAACACTTAACGAATTAGAAGTAAAATAAAATAAGTCGATAAAAGCAAATCTAATCGTTTAACTGTCCAGTCGCGACGAATATTCTATCATAAGCTTGGCAAGTATACACATCTCCACCACTAAAGCTAAGGAATAACAAGTCTAAAGCGGTAAAAAGGGTTTTTAGGCTTAAGGGTTAATTATTCTTATTTCACTATCGATCTCAAATTCCAGAAAAGGCGACAAAATCACAAATACATGATCGAATCCACGAACACGATACTTGCAATTGCTCAAATCCTTAACTCGAATAGGCTAAAGATAGGTCCAAACTTCACCAATAATAATATATCAAAAAGGGCGACAAAATCATAAATACATAGCCGAATCCACGACTACGATACTTAAGATTGCTCAAATCCCTAATCTCAATAAATCAAAGGTTTGGTTGGATAAAGAATAATATAGGGTATGGATAACATTTGGGATATAAATTGGTGTAAAAATAAAAATAAAAATAAACAAAACAAATAAATTAAAATCCTAAGTGTGGTTAATCACTATCCCAACCATCCCATGAATAAGACTCATATCATTGAATAACTCACGCTTTAACACTTGAAACACACGCTTTAGGTAGACACGAATTATACTCAACAAAATCTTAATCAAAGAATAATCCTTAATTGGCATTCCCATAACTGCCAATTCCCATTCAATCCATAGATATAATACAACAAATAGTGGTGATATCGACCACTTACATAACTTTACATCGTTGGCTTAAAATAAACATCCAACTCTTTCTTTCTTTTTTTTTTTTCCTTTTCTCTTTTTTTTTTTTTTTTTTTTTTTTTTTTTTTTTTTGAAACATAAACATAGATGTGTAAAATTTCACCACATCACTACAACTTTCTTTCCGGATAATTTTTATTCATACTTTTCATAACTTCAGAAATAATGTTAATAGTGAAAGTAGTAAACACACGAAAAATAAACTCAAAAGATATACAATATTTACTTTCACTCCAATTTGCATTGTGCAATTTCCCGACCTAACCATAGATAATGAATTACGCACGCGAACACAGGTAATGTAAGGAAACACACTCTGCCTATAGCAATTAACCAACCACGGATTCTAATCTACAGGGTAGGCTAAGGTTTAAGGTGTAACGAAACATTTTAAACATAGGTGTAAGAAACGAAAGGAATGGCTCTGAGGGTTTTTCTAGGGGTATCTTACTCTTAAAATGAGAGTAACAAAAGGGTTTATACGGGGGTTAACTAACCAGTGTAGCTAGTTAATAACACATAACATATAAAGGCTATTTGGTGTAATCCTAGAAATTTTACCAAGTTAGACAAGTCATTCCAATTAAATAAATAATACTCATTATGGTGGTCTCGAATAGTATACAAGCCAAGTTCTAAAGTTTACATGTAGGATCGAGTAGTTCGAGCTTGATTGAGCTTGGTATAATCAAGAACCTCTGCAATACAAGTGTTTATGCGGAAACTAAACAACAAGTATTATAAAGAAGAAAAACTCTAAAGGACAATGATCCTCTATGGATCAAAACTAATAAACTATAAATCGTTTATTGAATGTTAATAGATGTTCAAGGCGTACATAAACTCATAGACGGGTTTATCTTTTATACTAACAAGATCTACTAACAAGATCTCCTAACCCTAACCCGTTCTACAAGAAAACGTGTAAAGAGATTAACAACAATCTCTTCTAAAAATAAATCATAACAAACATTCTAAATATACGGATAACAACTAATACTATCCGCAGCAACAATACTATCGGCAGGAACAAAATAACACTGTCGGCAGCAATGAGCTTTCAGCAGGAACCAAAGCTTTCGGCAGGAACCAACTTTACACTATCGGCAGCAACAATGAATTCTTATTTCCCAGAGATCCTAACAATCTTCCCCTAATCTTGAGGTTGACTAGGTTAACCTGCAAGATTCCCATGTGATAAGGCTTTCATAAACTCAGGCTTGAGGACTGCGACTTAGCAGCAACAATAAGAAGTAACCAGCAGCAACTTCAATAACTTCAAGATTCCAACTTCTATAGCTTCCAGCAGCAACTTCAATAGAGCAGCAGGAACATGAAATCTTCTCCAAAATAGATTTACTGGTCACCATAACATTACTTGAACTTGGCTGCTACTATGACAAAATGTACATCAAATCTCTTTAAGTTTCATACTATTCTCATCACATCCAGGTGTGTTAACTCCTGTGAGAGGTGAATCATTGAAAATTAATGGATTTGATGTCTCTTTACCAATAGCCATCACTACTGGAGTAGCCAATGTTTAGGTGTGTTAGACCATGGTACATAGATAACCATCTGATTTATTAGCAAATCAGCAACTATAAACGGATTTGACTTGTCTTTACCTGTAGCCGTTTGCTCAGGACTAGTCAATTTTTAGGTTACAGCAAACCTTGGTGAATTGAATACCAAATATGGATACCAAGTGTCTTTACCACAAACCATACTTTTGTGGACTAGCCAATCCTTTGGATCCCATAAGGGTTACATCCATGGTGAATTGAGAACCATTTTCAACTCTCAGAACTTAATCATGGGTGAGTTGAAGTACCCTATAGCTTTAAGCAAGCTATTACAGCTATCAACGGATTTGATTATCACACCAGAGCCGTACCCTCATGGTGAGTCAACTCTTTCTTGTCTGCAAGACATGGTGAGTTGAGCACCATTTATTGTGCAGGTGTAAACACCAACACTGTACCTGCAAGGTGTTACTCAAAACCACTTATTATCACACAAAATATACAAATTTTTTTTTTTTTTTTTTTTTTTTTTTTTTTTTTTTTTTTTAACTAAGAATCACACCAAAATAAAAGAAAATAAGAAAAGAAAATAGAAAGAAAGAAATGAAAACTATACAACAACAACAAGAAACAACCTCCCCTTAAACTTCATTCCTCCCCTTAAGCTGCAATCCTTCCCTTAAGCCCTGTAGCTAGGGATTGACCATCCCAATATGAACCACCAAATGCTTAAACCTTGGTCCATCAAAAGCCTTAGTAAGCAAATCAGCCACATTATCATCCGTGTGAATCTTTTCCACCTGAATAAGATGCTTCTCATAAGCATCTCTTATGAAATGGTGTCGAATTTCAATATGCTTGGTCCTTTGATGATAAACAGGATTCTTAACAATACACATAGTACTTTGATTATCAATAAAGATCTTAGTGTTCATGAAGTTGAATCCATAGTCCAACAGCTGATTTTGCATCCAAAGAACCTGTCCACAGCAACTAGCAGCAGCAACATATTCTGCCTCAGTAGAAGATGTAGCCACTATAGTCTGCTTCTTGCACTGCCAAGAAACTAACCTTCTACCCAGAAACTGACAACCTCCAGTTGTAGACTTCCTATCAAAGTTAGCCCCAGCATAATCACTGTCACTATAGGCTTCTAACACAAAAGGAGAGTCTTTGGGATACCAAAGTCCCAATTTTGGCTGTCCTTTCAAATACTTAAAGATTCTCTTGACTGCATTAAGGTTAGAAGTCAATGGTGTAACCTGATGTCTAGCACATGCGCCAACAGCAAACATGATATCAGGTCGTGAAGCTGTTAAATACATGAGGGAGCCAATCATGGATCGATATAAATGAACATTAACAGCAGCATTAGGTTCATTATTGGACTTAGGTTTTGGAGGTTCAAATGGAGTGACAGCAATCTTCCCATTCTCCATATCAAACTTCTTAAGCATGTCATAAACATACTTCTCCTGAGAAATAAAGATCCCATCTGATGTCTGCTTAACCTGAAGACCCAAGAAGAAAGTCATTTCACCCATAGCACTCATTTCAAATTCACTCTTCATCAAATCTTCAAACTCCCTGCACCAAGCTTCATTAGTGGAGCCAAAGATGATATCATCTACATATACTTGTACCAGAATGATATCTTTGAAGTCCTTTCTGATAAAAAGAGTTTTATCAATAGCCCCTCTTCTGTACCCATGTTTTAGCAGGAAAGCTGATAACCGTGCATACCAAGCCCTTGGTGCTTGATGAAGACCATAAAGTGCTTTAACCACTTTGTAAACCAAATTAGGATTCTGAGGATCTACAAATCCCTGTGGTTGAGTAACATAAACCTCTTCCTCAATCCTTCCATACAAAAATGCACTCTTCACATCCATCTGATAAACTACAAATCCCATAAATGAAGCAAAAGCCAAAAACAACCGAATGGCTTCAACTCTTGCCACAGGTGCAAACACCTCATCATAATCAATCCCCTCCTCTTGTCTATGACCTTGAGCAACCAGTCTAGCTTTATTTCGAACCACAATTCCCCTTGCATCTCTTTTATTCTTTAGAATCCATTTAGTTCCAATAGCATGTTTGCCAGCAGGCAAAGGTACCAACATCCATACTTTCTGATTCTGGAACTGCTGCATCTCTTCTTGCATAGCCTCAACCCAATCATCATTAGCAAGTGCCTGAGCTATGCTAGTTGGTTCAACTTGAGATAAGAAACAAGCATACAGACAATGTAAGTAATCAGTATGATTGCTCCTCAATTGATCCTGTATATAACTGAGAAAAGCAGATTCTCCAAATTTAGATGGATGCAATTTACTCCTTGTTTGAATAGGGGAATTAATATCTCCAAGAATCAAAGACTGAGGATGAACTGTATTGATCCTCTTGGTAGCAATGGGATTAACATCAATGGAGGATGCCTGATTAGTAATTGAAGGGTTGAAGTCATCATCATATGAGGAAGTAGTGAAAATGCCAGATCTGGACTGATGATGAGGATCATTAAGCTTATCTCTTGAAGAGACCGAATTTCCAAGATCAGAAGGGATTGGAAATCTTTCAGGGGAGTTATCAATTCCCAACTTGTCAACAAATGGAGAAGACACAGGAACATCAGCAGAAACATTAGAAGGATCGGCAGGAACCGATCCACTATCAGCAGGAACAGCATCAGCAGGAACAAGAATACTACTAGTTGTATTGAGTTCCCTTCGAACTTCAGCTTCAGCCTTTCTCAGGATCTCCTCTGTCTCTTTAGAAAATCCAGAACCAAACATCTCAGCAGCTCTTTTGGCATTAAACTCTTGTCTTTGAAGCCTAGCAAGATCTTCTGCAAAACTAGAATCACTTCCAGCCATATCAGAAGAATCTTTGAGCTTTGAACCTGAAATGTTGTTAGAGGGAAAAGAAGGAACAACTATAGGTCGTTCATCACTCTCTGCATCAGAATCATCATCTGAGGTACCTGCATTGTTAGTTTGAGAAACATTTGTACCACCAGACAGATTTGATTTGAATCTAGTATACCCTAAGGTGTCAGATAGATAATCCAGATCAAAGTACCACTCTGGACCAGCACCCTGCAAATTAGGTTTATCTTCAAGATATCTTAAGTTGAGAGTCTCTTCTATTCTCTTAGAGGACAGATTATAAACCCTATAGGCTTTACCATGAGCAGAATATCCAACAATAAACCCTTCATCAGCCTTTCCATCAAACTTGCCTAGATAATCACTAGTGTTCAAAATAGTGACTTGACATCCAAAAGGCTTAAGGTAACTAATGTTTGGAACCTTCCCAGACAAAAGTTCATAAGGTGTTTTATTATGAGGCCTAGTAATAGATACCCTATTCAACACATAACAAGCAGTGCAAACTGCTTCAGTCCAAAACATAGTGGGCATCTTAGATTCAGCTAACATAGTCCTAGCTGCTTCTATCAAGGTCCTATTTTTCCTTTCTGCAACCCCATTTTGTTGTGGAGTTCTAGCATTGCTATAGTCCCTTTTTATCCCCTTAGACCTACAGAGTTCAATAAGATTAAAATTCTTAAACTCTGTGCCATTATCACACCTTATAGACTTAACCTTTTTATTTAGCTGATTTTCTATTAATGCAATAAAATCCCTAAGTACTGGATAAGTTTCATCTTTAGTACTCAAAAAGAAAGTCCAAGAAAACCTGCTAAAATCATCTGTAACCACCAGACAATAATTCTTATGGTCAATACTTCTAATAGAAGTAGGACCAAAAAGATCCATATGAAGAAGCTGCAAAGGCTCAGAGATGGTGCTCACAGCAGTTATGGCCTTGTATGATGCTTTGTGTTGCTTTCCTTTGTTGCAGGCAACACAATTGTGCTCATTAGAGAAGTTTTTCAAAGGAAGCCCTTTCACCAGACCATTCTTAGCCAGCTTGTTAATGGTCTTGAAATTTACATGTGCCATTCTTCTATGCCATTTATTAGATTCATCCACAGAAGCTTTTGCAACCAGACAAGCAAGTGACCCCTCAGGCTGAACATCACTAAGATTGAAGCTATAAAGATTGTAAGTCCTAGGAACTTTAAGTTCAACCTGACTTTCATCAGGCAACTTGAAGTCTTTGGACAACACAAAGCACTCATTCTCAGTGAATAGAACACTGTTCTTCTTGTCACAAATTTGAGAGACAGAGAACAAATTGAAGTCTTGGAGTTCCTTCACATACAGCACATCTTCAAAGTCAAGCTTGGCAGTCTTGATAGTTCCTTTCCCTGAGATTATTCCATCTCCTCCTCCAAATGTCACAGTACCTCCATTCAAAGGAATAAAATCATGTAACCTTTCCAAATTCCCTGTCATACTCCTGGAACATCCACTGTCAACAATTCCAACATCTTTGCTTCTAAAAGGAAAATCCTGAGATAAAGAATACATATACAACATTAGATACAAGAGAGACTCAAGCCATTGCTGACTTGAGCCTGCCTAATGGATCAATGAAGTTTAAACCCTGGAGATTGATAAGATCCACCATTGATCTTGGATCTCATTTTCATATGTTGGTTATTGATTTTCCAAGACCAACCTGCTGAGGACTTAACAGCAGTGTTCCATCTTGTCCCTCCCTTGTGCATTGTGTCAAAACAAACAGGTCTCAAAGCATTTTGAAAGTAAGTACTAGTAGGTCTGAAAGTTCTAATATTATTGTTTTTCCAACCAGCAGAATTGCTCCTGTCGGCAGGAACAGAATAAGCAGCAGGAATAGGCTTATCGGCAGGAATGAACTTTTCAGCAGCAACAAGCTTACCAGCAGAAACTGGTTTGCCATAAGCAACTGAAGTTCTCCTAGCTGCTTGAGGAATATAAGGGGGAATATCATTTACATTTTTCCATACAGACTTATTTTTACAAGCATGGAATCCCATCTGTTTTTCATAGTAGTCACAGTCTTTAATAAGATGATCATAACTACGACACACAAAGCAAGATTTCTTTCTATGGGACTTTTTCTTAACAATAACATTCTCATTGCAAACAAAATTATTCAAACCAACACATGAAACAGAATTATCCTTAACAGAAACAAAACCACAACCAAAATTGTTTGAAACAAAACCACAACTAGAAACATTATTGTTCTTAAAATTATCAAAAGAAACATCTTCAAATGCAGCTTTCTTTGATTGAGATTCATCAGTAGCTGCTTCTGAGGAGAGGTCTTCTGACATTATTGATGCAGACTTGTCACTTGATCCACATGTGGCATAGTCATCAGTCTTGATTTCTGAAGATTTGTCACTGTAAGAACAAGAGACAAATTCATTAGAGTCACAATCAAGATTAGGCAATTCATTTGCCTTTTTGCCATAGCACATTTGTGAATCATCAAAGTCAACAAAAGGATCAGCAGGTTTAAATGTTCCAGTTATGGGTGGAGGAACATCATTCATTCCTCCCTCCTTTACATACTTAACAGGTTTTTTATAATCTACAGGTTCAGGATTAAAAACACTATACTCATTAGGGTCATAATATTGATTTGTCCCTATTAGGTTACTGAATCCTAAACCCTTTTTAGTTTTAGTAGACATAGAACTATCAATAAGTATGTTAAGATTTTTGGATGAGTCTTTCCACTTATCAAATCTAGCCAATGAGTTATCAAGCTTAGACTGAAGATCCTGATTTTCCAATTCTACCTTAGCTTTTTCTCTTTCAGAATGTTTAAACTCATTAGTGGCATTTTTTAAATCTCTTTCCAAAACCTTTACTTTTACTTCATATGCAGACAGTTGTTGTTGATACCAGACCTTTTGTTGTTCTAATGTCTTAACAGCCTTTTTATGAGCCTTAAGTTGAATAAGGTTATCCTTATTTTCACTTTCAATATCATTAAATTCCTGTTTTAATTTAGCATATATAGATTTACAACCAAATGGACAGTTTTGTACCTGTGATGGATGACCCATCATTCCAAACTGACCAGCCACTTGTTTCTTTTCACCATATCCAGCTACCATCCCAAAGACTTTATCTGATCCACTCCCAGCAGCCTTCTCATGATGCTCCCAATCCACCAGCGAATCCACAGATACCAAAGCCTTGGGGTCGTCTGACTCCAACTCTTGAATTCTGAAAGCAGAATACCGAGCTTTATCATCCACCTTCTTGTCTGGGCATTCCCTGGCAAAATGTCCTGGTTGAGAACATTTATAGCACCTCACCTTCCTTCTGTCAAACCTAGCAGGCTCTTGTCCATCAAAATTGACCCTTCTACCTGCCTTCTTTTCAAACCTATCCAACTTCAACGATATCATAGCCACCTGCCATCTTAAGTCCATCTCTTCCAGATCCAATTCATCAACCTGTTTAAAGTCATCATACACAATCTTCTGCTGTGGTGTACTTTCAGCAACAAACGAGTGAAGCACATCCACAACAAGATTATCAGATCTGGACTGAGTTTTTGGTGTAGGAGATGAGTAGGAGATTGAGGATGTTGATGGTGTTGGACTATTTCCATACAATGCTTTGTTAGTACTAGAGTTACTAACAAAAGCAGTATGGGTAGAAGTATAAGGTGAATAGGTGGAATACCCTTTGATATCAAGTTCAAGGGTTTTTAGTTTGTTGTACAGATCATCAAAGCTCATGAAATCCAATCCTCCTTTGGCCTTGAGGGTTATGGAAACCTGTGACCAGGATGGTGGCAAGGCCCTCAGAAACTTGGTATTACAATCTTCATCGTCCGGCCTAGCTTTCAACTGGTTAAGTTGGCTCAAGATCTTGTGGAATCTGTCATAGCCTTTGTGAATTCCCTCAGCCTCAGAAATCTTGAATTCTTGAAACTCTTGCTTGAGCATAGACTTTCGCATCTTCCTGGATTCATCATTCCCTCCAAATCTGGTCTTTACAGCATGCCAGATCTTTCTAGCATCATCCAAGTGATGAAAATCACTCATATGATCCTCTGGAATAGCTTGAAGTAGAAGAGTTCTTGCCTTTGTTTCCCTTTGAACAGCAAGGTGTTCCTCTGCTGTAACTGGTGGCTCTATATAAATATTGCCATCATCATCCCTTCCAATATTCTTCTTGCTATTTCCCTTAAGAATCACATTCCACAGATTATAATCAGTGTTTGTGATCCAATACTCCATTCTCATCGCCCAGACTTCATACTCATCTTTCTTCAGATATGGGAATTTAGCATTGTTGGTGGACATGGTGGTGAGGACTTGTGTTTGGACTTGAGTGGTTTCTTGTTTAGGTTGTTGATCTTCCGGATTAATGACATTGGTTTCAGGATTATCGTCTGCCATTGAGAGAGGGTTTAGAGATATGAGATCGACCTTTTTCTTCTTTATCAGAGATCCTTACCAGGCTCTGATACCACTTGTAGGATCGAGTAGTTCGAGCTTGATTGAGCTTGGTATAATCAAGAACCTCTGCAATACAAGTGTTTATGCGGAAACTAAACAACAAGTATTATAAAGAAGAAAAACTCTAAAGGACAATGATCCTCTATGGATCAAAACTAATAAACTATAAATCGTTTATTGAATGTTAATAGATGTTCAAGGCGTACATAAACTCATAGACGGGTTTATCTTTTATACTAACAAGATCTACTAACAAGATCTCCTAACCCTAACCCGTTCTACAAGAAAACGTGTAAAGAGATTAACAACAATCTCTTCTAAAAATAAATCATAACAAACATTCTAAATATACGGATAACAACTAATACTATCCGCAGCAACAACACTATCGGCAGGAACAAAATAACACTGTCGGCAGCAATGAGCTTTCAGCAGGAACCAAAGCTTTCGGCAGGAACCAACTTTACACTATCGGCAGCAACAATGAATTCTTATTTCCCAGAGATCCTAACACTACAAGTCACCGGCACACTCATAGATTTGTGAATTTTGGAAAAATCACAATTTTTGAAAATAACGTCATGTGTGCAGTTATGCAACTTAGATCTTAAACAAAAACATGCTAAAAAAAATTTTTAAGTTTGATATATTAAGCACATTTTAAGCATAATTTTTGAAAAAGTTTAGGACAAGTAATTGTTAAGTGTTCTAATTCTCCTATCCCCCCACTTAAGTTAAACAACGTCCTCGTTGTTTGTATAAAAGGTTAAAAACTGGAAAATAAAAAGAATTAGAACAGAAAAACTCCCCTGAGATTTGCTCGGTATGATCCTCCATTAGTGTAAGAGCAAAAATCATCTTTCTTGTGGATTAGAACGTTAAAGCTTCATACTTGATGTATCCACAGAAAATTCAGGAAACTATAATACCACCAACACTTTAAAACACACCTAAGATAAGAAAGGTTCAACTTGCATAATACATTAGTAGTTAGGAAAAATAAAACTTAAAAATTAAAACTGAAAATCATCAGGTCAGTCGATGCGCCGTATCTTATTGAAGAAGATACGCCGTATCGAGCCTGGAATTAATACGGATCAGAATAAAGATGCGCCGCATCCTTAACCAGGGATGCGCCGCATTAAAATAAACTGATAAATAGTTTTAAAGTCGAAAATTAAAATGCAGAAAAATAAAATAAGATATGACCATTGCAGAGGATGCGTCGCATCTCAGGATTGAGATGCGCCGTATCTTCGTGCGGCCTGGACTGACTCGACACAGAAAACAGAATAATAAAAGATAAATCCGGGTTGTCTCCCGGTCAGCACTTGTCTTTATTCCAGAGTCTTCAAGTTAGACTCACGTTCAGCTCTTTAGTATCGATCATTGAAGGAGTCGGAAACATCACGCTCCTTCATCCCCAATTTAGTAATATTGAACACTCCTTGCTCGTCCTTAATTTCCACGCCGTTTTTCTTTAATATCTGTATAAACAAAGTCCTGTCCCTTTCGGGCAGAGATGACAAAATGATAGACGGGAAATTCTTATTATCATACAGGCACAAATAAGCAAGGTGGGGTGGTAGTTCAATAAACACATCATTATTCAAATTCGTTTTCTCAACTACTCTCCTACGTTTATTAATTACTACACAATCATACCACTCATCATCAGAATCACTAACAATATCGCGTCTAAGTTCTGTAGGTACATTAAGGTCAATGAATTCCTCAAAGTCTTCATGATTAGGATTAGCTGAGTTGTTTTGAATCAATGTTTCTCCCATAAGTCTAGCTTCAAGATCGAGGTCCATACGCTCTCTTAATCCTAGCACATAAACACCTCTAATTATGCTTTTAACTGGATCTTGGCACTTATAGACTAGTTTATTATTCCCTACCCTTAATGAAATTTTTCTCTTAAACACATCAATCTTAGCATGGGCAGTAGACAAGAAAGGTCTTCCGAGGATTAAAGGAATCTTAACATCCTCGGGCATGTCTAGTATAATAAAGTCCACGGGAAAAATAAACTGCTCAATTTTAACTAGCACATTATTAGCAATCCCTTCAGGTCGTTTTACTGTTTTATCAGCCAATTCAATAAGTAATTTAGTTGGTACTAATTTTCCTAGTCCTAGGGTAGCGAATGTCTTAAGAGGCATAACACTAACACTAGCTCCTAAGTCAGCCAACACATTATTGAAAGATATATTATTAATAGAACAAGGTAGAGTAAAACTTCCTGGGTCTCTTTCTTTATGAGGCAAGGCATTTGAGTCGGTTGCAGGGCTCTCTTCTTTCATTGTTGCCTTGATCTCCTCTTCAATTTTTGTCTTCTCTTTTAGTAGTCTCCTTAAGCTGATTGAAGAGTTAAAGAAAAATTCGGGTCTTGCACCATCATTACCATTCATCGATCTTCTAGGTATATTAGGAGTGACTTCTTCAGTGGTGCTTATGGCCTTGACATGATCCCTTGGGTTGGTTTCAGTTGAGCTCGGTAAACTTCCATATCCCCTTTCTTGAAGAACTTTGCTCATTTGACCAATTTGTTGTTCCAATGCTTTGATCGAAGCTCCTTGATTTCTTGTAGTAGTGTCCGTTGAAGCTCTAATTTCCTTGATCATAGCAGTGTTCTCTTCATGTCTTTTAGCAGCATCGGCCATAATTTGCTTTAAAGTATCATCTAAAGTCTGCCTCCTCTCTTGATAAGCGGGATTGAAGTTGTTCTTTTGATAGAATCCCGGACTAGCTTCCCTAAATCTTGCTGAAGGTCGGAATGGTTGTCCAAATTGGGTGTAATAAGCTTCTTCAAACGTCTCACTTTCATTCTTGCTCGGGCAATCCTTAGTGTAGTGAGGTCCTTCACACTTTTCACATCCAACTTGGGCAGCATACGCTCTTTCATCGCGCTTCTTCATTTCTCTACTGATTTTATCCAATTGAGCTTGAATAGCAGCAATCCCGTCAAAATTAGTGCTGCTCTTAGATCTAGTAGAGGTCCCATCGTGCCATTTCTGAGAATGATCAGCAGCATCTTGGATCGCTTTCCTAGCATTAGTTGCACTCATCTGAGGTACAGCTCCCTTAGCATCCAAAATCTGTCTTGTAGGCACGTCCAATCCCTGATAAAACAATATTATTTCCTGCATAGGGGTTAGATAGTGTTGAGGACATTTTATCAATAAATCTTTAAATCGTTCCCAAGCTTGATAAAGGGTTTCATCAGGCTCTTGCTTGAAACTATTGATAGCCTCCATCTTCTTAGCAGTCTTAGCAGGTGGACAATATCTCTTCAGGAATTTGCTCTTCAAACCTTCCCACGTAGTGATTGAACTAGCAGGTTCATTCCTTAGCCACTTGTTAGCAGCTCCTTTTAGTGAGATTGGGAAGATTCTTAGCATGAGTTGATCGGTATTGACACTTTCTGTAGTAAACAAATCTGCAATCTCCAGGACCTTTTCAACATGCTCATTAGCATCCTCTTGTTCCGTCCCACTGAAAGCATTCTCTCTGAGCTCTTTGAGAAATTGTCCCTTCAACTCAAATTTTGACTTGTCATCAAACTTAGGTCTAGCAACTCCTGAAGTGTAATCAGCACGGGTATTGTTCATGTATTCCTCCATAGTAGTGTTTTCGCCCATTATTTCTGTTTCAACTTCCTCTTTTTCTTCAGAAAAGTAATCAAGCTCTAGTGAACTTGAAAGATCAAAGCTTCTTGTGTTGAAAAGCCTTTTAAGCGAATGTAGGGCTCGTTCAGGATCTTCGAAAGGTTGAATCAAGTTCTTCGTAGAACTCCTGGTCATGCACTTCCTGAAATCAATCACAAAAGCATCAGTAGGGTATGCTCGAGAAAGTAATATATCAGATAATTAATAACGAAAACGGAATACGAAAAATTAAAGTTACTGATATCTGCAGACGATGCGCCGTATCCAAAGAGTTGGATACGCCGTATCTTATGATCGTTAAAATTAAATCAGACTTTATTCAGAAAATAGATACGCCGCTTAGAATTTATGAATGCGCCGTATCGAATTAATCAATCAAAAATCAATTTATCTAATTAAAATTAAATGCGTCGTATTAACGAAAGTTAATGCGCCGTATTTTCGTTACGTTTAAAAATAAAAGATTTTTGATTCAGTAAGATGCGCCGTATCGACAGAGATCGATACGCCGTATTTGTTTAATAATTCGCAAACTGTTTTTAATTAAAATAATAGATACGCCGTATCTGCGAAAGCAGATGCGTCGTATGGCGTTAACGTTTAGAAAAAAAAAAAATTTATCAAAACAGATACGCCGTATCTACAAAAGCAGATGCGTCGTATTACTTTATCGCTTAGAAAAATTTTCTTGTTAAAAACAGATACGCCGTATCTTGGGGAAAAGATGCGTCGTATCGAATTAATTAAACGCGTTGTATATAAAAAAAAATAAACGCAATACGCCGTATCTGAGAGATCAGATGCGCCGTATCGTTTGATTTAGCACAGTACAACGATAGCAGAACAGAAAAATACGAAAAATAAAAAAACAAAAAATAAAACACACGAAACAAAAACAAAAAAATAAAACACACAAAAATAAAAACAAAAGCAAACAAATAACACACAATACAACAAATATGCAAAATAGTACAATGATGCAATTTAATCTAATAAAAAGAAAAATAACCTAATTAAAATACTAATCAAATTAACAGATAATAACAATTCACTCCCCGGCAACGGCGCCAAAAACTTGATGCGCGTGATGTGTCGTTGCGGTTTAGCAGTTTTAATGCCTACTCAAGTTTTAAATTTATATTTAGCCGACTTATCAATAACACACACACTTAACGAGCAGTGTACCCGGTCAGTATGAAGATAATGGTAAGTAGAGTGTCGATCACTAAGAGTGGAACGTATAATCTCGTTAATCTAATCAGTATTTTAATATCCTAACGCAAGGGGGTTTCAGCCTGAGAGACTGGCACAGTTTTGTTTGCAATTAAATAATAAAATAAACAAATAGGCACGAATCAGCAAGTAGCACACACGTACACAGATAGATACTAGAGACAATAAGAGGGCTGTCCTTATGATTAAGTAGATTGTCACTTGTTTTATTGATAGCTTTATATGAAGTGTATGTAATTAACCCTTTCTCGTTGGTCCTATTCTTATCGGCGAGTAAACCCTTAATGACGACTTATGTCTAAAAGTTATTCCTAAGTGATCAATTTAGAAACAACCGTGGGAGCCACACCTTGTCCCGCAGTCGGGTGCCCGCAAGCCACTAATAAACACAGAGGTGGTCAATGCACTAATAAGTAGTAACCAAAGACATCAACATATAAACTTTAATTGATGGGAAAGCAAGTATTAAAGGGAGTGCAATCTTTCCGTTGTCACATTACACAAGCCACCAATCCTGATGAATTAAAGTTTGCTAAAACAATAAAACAAAACTACTTAATGAATTAAATACATGCAGCACCTTCTTACAGCTCTTGTATCTTCGATTTGGGTGTGTCTTGTGCTGCCTTCTTGACTGAATTCGTCCTTCTCTTCTGTTCGGTCTTTAGGTTTTCGAACTTCCGAATCTCTTTTTAAATCTCTTTAATGCGTCTGGTCTACGGGGTATTTATAGTTTGTGTCTGAGGGAAGATGCGGCGCATCTACTTAAGTAGATGCGGCGCATGTACTTAACTTCGCGTGGGGTCCAAGATTATAATATTCAGGAATATTCGTACACCGCCAGAAGATGCGGCGTAACTCCATGATTAGATGCGGCGCATGTCCTCTTGTATCTTGGATCGTATCTGGTGATATCTTGATAGAGATGCGGCGCATGTTGATAGTGAGATGCGGCGCATCTGGAGCAGATTAGTCATGATCTTCTTCATTTCAGTAGACTCTTCACTTTATGCACGTTTTGCTCCATTATTAGTCCAAAATCGCCAAGTTTCACCAAATGCTTGTTTTTACCTGAGAATTATAAAAGTAAACGATTAAGTATCAATCCTCATACATAATATAGTAAAACAAGTCAAATTAATAGGATAAATGATAGTAATAAAATGTACTTATTTGAGTTCATCAGTTCTTAGGGTGTGTTTGGTAAAAGTAGCAGTGAGCAGTGAGCTGTGAGCAGTAAGCGGTGAGCAGTAGCTGTGAGCAGTAGCCACAGCTCACAGCTTCTTAAAGAAGCATTGGAAAAATGAGCATTCCTAAAAAATCGCAAAGCTCACCGCTCATTTGCCAAACGAACAATAAAAATCAAAAAGCTCATTGCTCACCGCTCATCGCCCCAAAAAGCTCCAAAAAGCTCCGCGCCAAATATAGCCTTAGAAGAATATTTAGTTTCCTTATTGTATTAGGAATGTTTTCCTTGTAAACCTAGATGAACTCTATTATATAAAGAGATCATTAGGCGTGTATTTTGGTGTGCACAACTACAAGATGTAGTCGAATTATTAAAGTGTGTGTGTCTAGACGTTTTGTCATAGAAAAACGTCTAGGGTATGTTTAGTTTAGCTTCAAGAATCGTTTGATTCCTTGTTATAGGTAGATAACACATTTTATTATTCTTAATAAAATTGAAAGCTTGATTGTGGAAAACCTTGTTCATGATAACGTTAATTCTTGTTTTGAATATTCCGCTTTCGTTATTATTGTTCCTAGATAATATGAGGTCTAAACAACCTCAAGCTATAACGATTCTACATCCAACCAAAGAACTAAGCTTAATGTCGCTAAAATAAACTCCGGTCCTTCTTTCGTTTTTTCAACGCTGAAACCACCTCGTTTCTTTATCGTCAAAAGGCCAAAAGGATTTCTGAACTACAACATCAGTGAACAATTTTGCATATTCTAGCATATCTCCCAAAATGAGCTAGAATGTAATGTAAAGAAAGGAAGAAAGTGTATGATTTAGGTGCAGTGTTACGAGTTGCCACACCACACACACATAATGTTCCTCTTTCAGTATATAACCTTTGGCTAGCATTATTTAAGGAGGTATGCTCTAAAATCACATAATTTTTACAAAACAAAATTCACAAAATGAGGTGACATATTAGTATGTGAATTTTCTTTTTAAATTATCTCGTACTTGAAGCCACTAAGACCATGTTTGGCAAAATTAGCAGTGAGCAGTAGCAGTAAGTAGTAGCAGTGAGCTGTGAGCTGTAGCCACAGCTCATTGCTCACCGCTCACAGCTTCTTAAAGAAGCATTGGAAAAATGAGCTTTCCTAAAAAATAGCAAAGCTCACCGCTCTTTTGCCAAACGAACACTAAAAATCAAAAAGCTCATTGCTCACCGCTCATCGCCTCAAAAAGCTCTGAAAAAGCTCTACGCTAAACATAGCCTAATAACCATGACACATCATTTCGTGAATTTTATTTTGTAAAAATTATGTGGTTCTAGCATGTCTCTTATTTAAGATGATAATTTGCATTAGGCTGCCCACAATGGGCCGGAGAAAACTCGGTCGAGCGAGCTGCACAACCGATTTGGAAGTTGGTTGAGTCCGATGTGGAGGTTGGTTGTTAAATCGGTCGAGCATGGCTTAAAACAACAATCGGTTGTTTTGCCAACCGATTTAATATCCCACAAATTAAATTGTTATTACCGTTTGTAAAAAAAAAAAAAAAAAAAAAAAAAAATTACCACTTTACATCTCTATAAATACCACTTTCAAACACAATTCTAAACACAATTTCAAACACACTTCAAATACAATTCAAACACAAAAATTATGGCTTGTCGTCTTCCCCATACCGTCGAAGAAATGCGAAACTATATCCAAAAACAAGCCGACAAAGACGACAAAGCTCGACAAGAGGCTATTGTCGAAGTTATCAAACAGTTTGAGCACGCAAAGGCACTCAAACAACGTTTGAGACAACAATACCGGGAGTGCAAAGATTTGTCTGAAGAAAGAAACGCTGTGATCGACCAGTTTTTGTACGATGAATATCGTAAAGACGCTGCCATTTGTGAGACGTTGTGGGGTTGTGTGGGTCAGATACAGGCCCAAATCTCCAACAAGATCCGTTGGAGTTTTGAGGAAAATGTGGCAGCTGGTTCTGTATCACAACAGAACCAACAAGTTGTGCAAGGTGCATCAACCTCATCTGATGCACCAAGATCTGTTGAGCAACAACAACATCAACCTAATCTGGATCAATTTCGGCTAGGTTATGAAGAAGATGCGGGCTGGAGCGAGAGTCAGGAGCGGGAGTTTAGCAGGTTGGAAGCAGAGTTAGAAGCAGAGAAATTTGCGAACTTCTCTCCTTACGACGATGGTTTTCACTCAGACAACTCTCAAACCTGGGATCACCTGGATTACGTTTAGTAGTTTATGTAATGTTTTTTTATGTTTATTTAATGTTTTTAATCCATGTACTGTTTTAATTCCAAGAAATATATGCAATGTTTAAATTTGAACGTTTACGTTTTTATATTTATAAATTTTTTTTTTTAAATGTTTGGAAAAAAAAAAAAAAAAAAGTCGGTCACCACTGTGGCACTTGGGTCATGTCTGGTCGCTGGAGAGAGAAAGCTGACGTGACAGCCGGAAACATGGGTCATCCAGGGTCACCACTGTGACCGGCCTTATATAAATAATTCCAGAGTAAGTTAAAAGCTAGGTCAAAATAACCATCAATTTGTAGTCGTCAAGTGGATCCACCAGCATATCACAGATCGCCAAAATTAGCATTAACTGACTTTGACTAAATACTATCCAAGCGTGATACTATCTTTTAGTAGTAGTTATCTTTCAAAAAAAAGTAGTAGTTAAGTTGAAGTGGTGAATTAGATAACTAAACTATCTTTTTAAAGTAATAATAAAAAGTTTTCAATCACTTAGCTAAGTTGAAGAAATCTACTTATTATAAAATAATAAAATGTCCCATGGTTAATAGTAATCATCAACACTAAACGAAATTATTGAAGTGACTATGATACTTAAGCGACCCATGTACAAGTGTTTTGAGTTTTGACCAACCCCTCATGGTTGAAGGGAGCCTGTACCTCTTTAGTTACCTTTAAGGGGCACTATCATTTGTACATATATATTATTTCTTCATAATTTATCATAAATATGCAAAAAAAAAAAAAAAAAAAAAAAAAAAAAAAAAAAAAAAAAAAAAGAGCCTAATACATCAACTATGATAGCAAACTTACGAACATGACATATAATGTTTCGATTATATTATCTAAGAAATTGCTTAGAAAATTTATCAATAATGCAACAAGACTAGTAAATGTGTGTGTATATATTATCCCACTAGACTATCGTTTATTCACATTAAAAACTCCAAAACTTAACGATAGATATCACAATCAAGAGACTGAAAGTTGGCACTCGTAACATGACTTTCAGATATTAGCTATAGCTAATACTATTAGATAAGTTGTTAAGTGTGTATAGGGTTATACAAAGTCTCACTATAGTTTCTTTTATTACAATAAAGCCCTCAAGCCAATGATGTCAGTTGATAATTAGTGAGCCATCTTTGCACCTAACAATCATAAGGGCAAGGGTTCAATCCTTGGCACCACAACCACTAAGTGAGTCATGTAAGTCCCTCAAATTATGAAAAAGCAGTCGATTGTAGATCGGTTCAGGTTACCAGTTATTAACCTTTGCACCTAACAATAAAGCCCTCAAACTTAACAACAGAAAAATATCGCAATCAAAAGGGTTGAAGTTGGCACTCTTAATATGACTTTGAGAACTAGAAAGATAGTTGTAGACTTGTGTAGTATGTATTGGGTTATAAAAGTTAGACCAAACGGCCTACAAATGTGTATAGAGTCTACAATTATAACGTAGAAAAAAGGTACAAAGAAAAGACTTTGGGATACCTGTGTGGCAACAATGACGTATAATTGATTTTCAAATACTCGATACATATTCTTAGTTTTTTATTTTTATATTATTAAAAAGGCTAAAAACTAGTGTCATTTCTTTAAATGAACACTTCACATAAACCATTACAACAACAAAAAAAAAAAAAAAAAAAAAAAAAAAAAAAAAAAAAAAAAACTTTTAAAAGGATTTATCAAAATCGACCAAGCGAGCAAAACATTTGGGCGAGCAAAGCATGGGACGAGCAAGCATTTTGCTCTCCATGTTTTTTGTATTTTAGCGAAAAATGTTTGTCTTTTTCTAAAAAACGGTGAGCAAAAGAATTTAGGCGAGAAAAGCATTTTGCTCTCCATGTCGATTTTGGAAAATCTCTAAAAAAGTATCGATTTTTGTAATTTTTGTTAAGAAGTGTTCATTCTATTAATTGATTTTAAAAACTATACTGTGTAAATTATGAAGAGCACTACCAAGCTAACAAATGCATGTTAAAAAATAAAAAAAAAAAAAAAAAAAAAAAAAACTTTCACAATATGTGTTGACTGGACATCCAACGACCAAGAAAAGCTAACCCTGAAACCTAAGTTGCACGGGGTCGGGTACGGGTACCGGGAAATGACAACATCCTAAAATTTAAGAAACGGGTACGGGTGGGAAATGTCTATGTGTTTTATAATATTTTAGTATATGGCAAATTGTCTTCCAAAAATAATTACACAATATTAAAAAATCCAAACAAATATTACTCATAATCATCAATTAAAAACACTTAATCATCAAATTGTCTTCCCAAAAAACATTATGAGTTGATGAGTTGTGAGTTATGAATCAGTTTATAGACGATTTGTCTTCTACCGACTTGGAAATTAGATAGGTTAATTAAAATTAAAGACTCTTAGTCACTGGGCCATAAGAAACGTGACTTTTTGGGCCAGAAACTTTTCCTAGATAAGGATCGGCGTAACCCATTTAAAGAAACGTTTCCACATTTCCCGGGGATGTTTCTCAGACATTTCCCGATTCCGGTACATTTCGGGTACGTGATACGACATCCCGGCGGTGTTTCCATGTATCCTTGCCTGAAACTAGAAGTCACAACTTAAACATAACTAATTAATGAGGTAGGGCTCTATTCGATTAACAAGGTAGCTTAGTTGCTTAGAGCAAATGACTAGAAATCCTGTCTGTTTGATAGAAAGATTTTTAGAGCTTTTTATAGCTACTAGTTTTTTGTATTGAAAGTAAAAGATCCTAAAAACAAAAGCTTTGTTTGGTTAAATGACTCTAAGCTTAATTTTTTAAATAAACAGCTTATCTAATAAACATAAAATTTAACAAAACGATAATGACACTTACAAAGGTTGTCAATAAGAATTATTTTCAATAATAACTCCCCACGCGTTCATTCCAATCAACCAACTTTTTGTACAGGTACTTATACATGATTTTGTTAATTAAAAACAACATTAACAACATCCTTTATCAGTTCGCTAAAACTTACAATTTCAAAAACCTACTAGCAAGGCGATTTCAACAACCCCACACATACATCGATGTTCTTCGTTTGCCTTTGTTATATGAAATATACAAATAAAAAAGAGAAGCTTCATTTCCGATGTTTCTAAGATATTAAAACAATCAAGTTTACATACCTAATTTCTAAGATACCATTTTTAGACTTTTATGCGAGTATTTGCTTAGTTTTCGACTTTTCATTAAGCATGTTTTTGGAGAGAAAATGATAGTCATGACTGACTAATATGTTTTGTCTAATTCAATCAATGTTTGATACAGATCGCAAACATTTTTTCTACGTGAGTATTTGTAATGGGATTCAGTTCTTTTTTACATGTAGATATTTGGTTATCGTTTGAATCCTTTTATCCCCTCTTATACTTGTTGAAAATTTAGTTTTGACGATTTACTCAACAAACAAACCACCTAATATAATCCACAGGTTCGTAAGTAAACAATGACTAGTGATCGATATGTAACACCTAATATAATCCATATTAAGTTAGTTAACAGAATCGTTTACTAATTAGTTCTTATATCATTGATTATTTGATTTAATTTGAAATTATTATATGATACCTTCAAATGCCACCACCCCTCTACTTTTCTTATTTATAGTATCAATATTTTCGTATATTTATTAATGAAACCAAAAGTCTTTATAAAACCCCTTACTGAGTCATAGATGTGTCGACACAAAACTAGATACCGGTAACAACACATATAGAAATGTACACCAATTACTCATGTACAAAAAAAAAAAAAAAAAAAAAAAAAAAAAAAAAAAAAAAAAAAAAAAAAAACTTATGAATAAAACTACAGGTGTTAACACGAATAAACATATACTTGCTTAGATATTCCGTGGAAACAGAAATGGTGATGAGTTCATATATGATTTTTAAGTTATATTGTTGTTCATCGAGGATAAAACCTTATGTTAATTTCACGACATTATATAAAGTGCATCATGTTATAACTTTTGATGACAATTGTTTAAGTTCTTGAGACATCTAGTACAAACATTGTAGAGAATTATTCTAACTTTTGGATCATTTCATTTGTGTTCCACATGTATCGCAGTTGATCTAATGTGAACATACTAAGAAATGAGAATCAAAATAAAAAATTGAACATACTAAGATATGAGATCTATCAGAATTAAAAATTGATTTAATACAATGTAAGTTAACTCCCATTCAAATAGGAACGAAATCACAGTCTAGACACGTTCTCCTTTTGACATAAGCACATAAAAATAAATTCTGTTTTTATCTGCACCTGAAATTAGGAGTTTCTTGAATCAAGCACTATCATGGTGGGAACTTTGGACTGCACCTTGTTCCATCCTCGTCTCACTTTCCTAATTCAAAGTTTAAATAATTCCTTATTAACAAGTATCCCTGTTTAAAGTTCTAAGAAATTAAATAGGTTCATAACAACCACTAAAGCTAATGGATAGGTGTGTATCAGGTTATGACATTAAAAATGACTGCCTTAGATCCGAACATTAACTTGAAAAAAAAGAGGTTGAAATTACAATAGAGTAGAAAAACCACACAAAAAAAGAACAGTAAAATGCAATAACAGTTGTGCATTTTTTCCATTACTCTATATATAATGGAGCGTCGAGTTTTGCTACAGTTGTTGTAGCAGTGCTGGGCTCGCTTTTGGGCTGTGGGCTCCCGCTTTTCCCCTTTCGTTTGTCCTCTCGCTTCTTTTAGCTCTTTCCGAACGCAATAATGTGGTACCTAACTCATTTATTCACCGCTTCTTTTATCTCTTTCCGAACGCAATAATGTGGTACCTAACTCATTTATTCACTGAAACCCTACTTGGCTTCCGGTGTTGTTTGCTTATGGATCGGTTATGGTAGCTGCTCTTTTAGATTTCTTTTGGTTATGTAGCTGTTCTTTGTGGTAGTTACTTTTTTTTTTTTGTGTGGTAGGTTATTTGTTCATCGTTTGGTTATGTACTTGCGGATCGGTTACGGTGTTTTTTTGTGGTTCTTGCGGACGGATCGGTTATGATAGCTGCTCTTTTAGATGCCTTATGCTTATGTAGCTGTTTTTTTTTTTTTTTTTTTTTTTTGATAGTTGCTCTTTTTTTATGTGGTACGTTAGTTGTTCATCTTTTGCCGTGGCTTATTTGTTCATCTTTTACTTATGTGGCTACTTCTTTTGCCGTAATCTGCCAATATTTTGTTTCTTTATGGTTTATGATTTAGATCTATATTGTCTATCCGTTTTACGGTCTGATATTGGGGCTTTTTTAGGCGTCTTTTGCTTTGTCGTAGGTTATTTGTTGATCTTTCCCTTATGTAGCTGCCTTTTGTGGTCTGATATTGGTATTTTAGATCTATAGCTGT
Organism: Artemisia tridentata subsp. tridentata; assembly: GCA_021014915.2. NCBI lineage: Eukaryota > Viridiplantae > Streptophyta > Magnoliopsida > Asterales > Asteraceae > Artemisia > Artemisia tridentata. The sequence continues at coordinate 334,199,676 of CP139503.1, read as the reverse complement.
TTTTATGGTTTATGGTTTATGTAGCTGTTTTTTTTTATTTTTATAATTGCTGTTTTTTTTTTGTGGTACGTTAGTTGTTCATCTTTTGCCGTGGCTTATTTGTTCATCTTTTACTTATGTGGCTACTTCTTTTGCTGTAATCTGCCAATATTTTGTTTCTTTATGGTTTATGATTTAGATCTATATTGTCTATCCGTTTTAAGGCCTGATATTGGGGCTTTTTTAGGCGTCTTTTGCTTTGTCGTAGGTTATTTGTTGATCTTTCCCTTATGTAGCTGCCTTTTGTGGTACTTGGTGTTTGTTTTTTTTGTGGCTTATTTGTTCGGCTTTTACTTATGTGCCTGCTTCATCCGTTTTTAGGTCTGATATTGGAATTTTAGATCTATAGCTGTTTTTATGGTTTATGGTTTAGATCTTTAGATTTTTTTTGTGGCTAAAAAAATTTGCTTGATATTAGTTTTTGTTACTCTTTTATTTACTTTAGTTTATAATTTCTTTATGTATGTTTATGCAGTTACTCTTTCATATTGTGATGCGTTTGTTGACTCACTTGATATGTCACCTATACCTGTTATTAGTGGAAATAGCAGATATGAGTGCCATATCAAGTGGTGTAACCAACGTTTCATATTTTTTTGGCGGGCTTCAGTTTACTTATTTGCCTTTTTCTTCTGTGTTGGTGCCACAGCTGCCTTGCAAAGTTATTCGCGGCACAATTCTTGAATGTCATAGTATGAATACTAACTATGTAACTGGATCCGTTTCGCAAACACCTTCAACTTAGATCGGCTATTATATAATCAGGTGGTGGCATGGCAATTACCGGGCGGCATAGTGTAAACAATAGCTAAGCAACCGGTCTTATTTTGCAGCCACTACCTCTTTTCAGCTGTCTCTGTGCAGCGCCTGGGATAATTTTCTCAGCTTACATTTTCTGAACTCATGTTGCTTGGCAAGGTAACCAAGATTGTGGTTGCAGCCATGCCGTGTGTTTAGTGTTCCTTGCAAAGGTTTCGCCAATACAGTTCTTAAATATCATGGTATGAATACTGTCTATGTAACTGGATCCGTTTTGCAACTGCCCTCGATTTAGAGTGGCTGTTGTTGCTGCATTTGCCATAACAGCCTTCGCCTCAGTTTCGAGCTGTGGCCTCACGCTTTTTCCCTTTTGTTTGTTTGCTCGCTTCTTTTAGCCTTTTTTCGATGGCTAGCAAATGAGAGAATGCACTGGAGAATGCGGTAGCTACCTCCTTTACTCTTGCATTCTCCTATATATAATGGAGCGTCGAGTTTTGCTACAGTTGTTGTGGCAGTGTTGGGCTCGCTTTTGGCCTGTGGGCTCCCGCTTTTCCCCTTTCGTTTGTTCCGTCGCTTCTTTTAGCCTTTTTCCAATCACTAACAAATGATAGAATGCACTGGAGATTTATACGTGTCTCTTCCCTGTGGTTCTCTTGGTAGTTGTGCAGATCTTCTTCATGAACTTTCATCGGTTGCTGTAGCTGTTTAACTTTACCGGACGCCAATACGTTTGTGGTTTGTGTGTTTGCTTCTTATGATCTACATGTTGATGTCTTATTAGTTGCTTTTTTAGATGCATTTTGCGTATGTAGGTGTTTTTTTTACTGCTTCCTTTTTTTTGTGGTAGGTTATTTGTTCATTTTTTGCTTATGTGCCTGCCTGCTTGACCGCCGATATTGCTCACTTGCCAATCTTTTATGCTCGCCGCTCTTTTACCTGTATTTTGCTTATGTAGCTATTCTTTGTCGTGCTTGCTGTTTTTTGTGGTCACTTATTTGTTAATCTTTTGCTTATATGGCTGCTTCTTTTGTCGTGATCTGCCGATATTTTGTTTGTTTATGGTTTATGATTTAGATTTATATTATGGATCCGTTTATCCGTTTTGCGCCTGCCCTCAACTTAGACTCGCTATTGTATAATTAGGTTGTGCTGTGACAACTACCAGACGGGATAGTATAAGCAATAGCTAAGCAACTGGTCTTATTTTGCAGCCACTACCTCTTTTCAGTTGTCTGTGTACAGTTACTGTGATACTTTTCTCACCTTACATTTTTTTAATGCATGTTGCTAGGGTTGTGGTTGCACCCATGACGTGTCTTTAGTATTGACTCCGTGTGCTTTTCTCGGTATCTGTGCAGATGTTCTTTGTAAACTTTTGACGGCTGCTGTAGAAATGTTGTGATTTTCATATCAAATAATGAACTCGCATAGATGTTTGCGCAATAGGCTGTGATGAGTCTGTGAGTCTGATTTAAGAAGTGAATCCCTGGCACTTGGCAGGGCAAACTTTTAGATTTGCAACCGTGCCAGGTGTATTTACTTCTTGCGATCGCTTATTAATATCAATCCAATGATATAAAACTCATAACTTCTTCACAGATCTGAGCTAAAATGTTTAAGTTTGTCGCTTATTGGTTGTAAACTTTTGACGACTGCTGTAGAAATGTTGTGATTTTCATATCAAATAATGAACACACATAGATGTTTGCGCAATAGGCTGTGATGAGTCTGTGAGTCTGATTTAAGAAGTGAATCCCTGGCACTTGGCAGGGCAAACTTTTAGATTTGCAACCGTGCCAGGTGTATTTACTTCTTGCGATCGCTTATTAATATCAATCCAATGATATAAAACTCATAACTTCTTCACAGATCTGAGCTAAAATGTTTAAGTTTGTCGCTTATTGGTTGTGATAGCCTGTCATGAATCTGTCACTCTGGTTAAAGAAGTTAATATGTGGCTCTTGGTAAGCCAATCTTTTAGATTTGCACCTGTGGCAGGTGTATTTACTTCTTGCAATCAGTTTTTAATATCAATCCAATGATATCAAATTCTGAATTTATCTACAGGTCCAAGTCAGATAACGTAAAACTAAAGATTGTAAAAAAAATAGACAGAATATCAGTGATGGATGTATGGCAACCAGTCACGGTTACTGCATATATGCAGCTATACCCAATTTCGTATGGTGTATACATCCATCATTGATACTTTGTTGTTGTTTTTTGTGCTGCACAATTTTTTTACACTGAACTGTGTCACTGCATATAATTGCCTCCTTTCAACTACCACTGTATTTACATGGTATTTACACTCACCATTCATAGTTTTTAAATCTTTGCGTAGTGATTGTCTTCATATACATAATTTATTTATATTTTTTTATTGTTCAGGTTTGTGTTCTTGCATATGCCAATGACCAGAAGTTAAGGACCGGTTAAATTTCACAACCTGTTTTTATATTTACTGTATTCATGTACATAGTTTGATCAGCTTTTTCTATTCTTCAGGTTACCTGCTCCATTTACATGGCTGTTCTCTGTGGTTTACATGCTGATATAAACTTTGCTTTGCCCCAGTTTCAGTTCCTAATAGAATGCACTATATATATATATATATATATATATATATATATATATTATATATATATATATATATATATATATATATTATATATATATAACATGTAAAATACATAAATACATACACACTTTTTTTTGGGTGCATATCTTTGTTATTCATTATTCTATTAAAAGGTTTACACTAACACATTATATATATATATATATATATATATATATATATATATATATATATATATATTATATATATATATATATATATATATATATATATATATATATATATACTTTTTGCTAGAAGAATTAATAACAAAGATATGTGCCAAAAAAAAACTGTGCATCTATTTAATACATGTTATATATAACAAAACACGGTCACTGATAATTGACTGCAATTTTGGGAGATCAATGCGAAGCGAAATAGTATAGTCTTAGAAATGATTTGGTGCAGATCACTTCTTTACACTATGCTATTTCGCTTCTCACTGATCTTCTAAAATACAGCCATATTGTTGACGATGAGTTTTGATCAGAGGAATGCATATCTTGCGCAGAGTAAAAAAAAGGGCAAAACACACGTAAGGGAAAAAAAACGACCCCACAGCCCAACACTGACTCCAACACTGTACGTCTCCTCCTATGTCTTTCTTCGAACAGTAATTTTTCCTGAATAGAAGTTATTGCTTTTTCTGTCTTTCTAAAATGCCTTTTTCTCAATGGTTTGCAGCCACGGTATTTAGGCGATGATGATAGCTTTGTACATTCCCATTTTTCCAGCTGTGCGTTCGTTGGCAGGGCAACCACGCTATTGGTTGCAGCCACAACGCACATTTCATGCTGATCACAAATGTGCATATCTGAGCCTTACTGACGTCAAAATGTCTAGGTCCTCACTCAACTGCGACTCCTGATCTGAGGTATGTTGGATTGATTTATCTGACGGTAACCATTTACTGTCCATCAATCGATTGCTAATATCCTTTATTAAGTTAAGAGAAAAACAACAGTTAATATTCATCATGATTTAGCACCGTTTTTCGCCCCAGGAATAGTACCAGCTACTAATATGTCATCTTTTTCTATTTGCAGATATTAACAATTGAACTTACGCGGCAACCATAGATTTTTTTTTTTTTTTTTTGCATATTCATAATTGTGGTGGCACAAATGGTTCTGGTCAAAAATATACTTCAATTCGGAAAGAAGGATGAGAAGCGGAAGAGAATGCTGCGACAAGTAGTTTGATCCAAATTTCTTCTTCGCAGCATCCTCTTCCGTTTCCCATCTTTCTTTCGGACTTGAACCATATTCTTGGCCAGAACCAATTGTGTCACTACACTTCTGCCTATGCAAAAAAAAAAAAAAAAAAAAAAAAAAAAATTTCCTTTTACTGGCACATAACATAAACCTTTTGAATAACAAAAGGGGTTTGAGGTGGAGATCAGATTTTCCACCTATATGTCGATAAAAAAAAAAAAAAAAAAAAAAAAACTAAACATAAGAAACAAAGACTATTTGGTACTTTTTTTGTTGTTGCTGATACTAACAATACATGTCATATGTTTACAATTCTTGAAGAAAGGTGGGAAACCGGAGAGGATAGTGTCCCATATAGTTTGGCACAAATTACTTCTTTGCACTATCCTCTTTTGTTTCCCATCTTTCTTCGATGATTGACCCATACTGCTAATCAGCATCTTTTCTCCACCTCCAGTTGTCGATATATGACAACAAGTTAACTTTCGGATGCACATGACATCAACTTTTACTATCACCAAAAAAAAAAAAAAGTAATAGATGCCCTTTGTTTCTTATGGTAAAATCGTTTTTTTTTATCAAATGCCTCACAATTAAACTGTCTGTTGATAAGGCAAAACAATGTCTGGAACTTAAACATAGTTACTCATTCTAAATTCCCATACAGTTCCTTTTGTTCTTTCAACAACCTAGCAGCTCGCTTGGTGCAAGCGGTTGCACAAAGAAGGTGAAACAACAAATGGAACTGTAAGGGGATTTAGAAAGTTTAACTAAATTTTTTAATAAATAAATGAGGTAGGTGCCGCATTATTAGCGGTCAGGAAAAGGCTAAAAGAAGCGATGGAACAAACGAAAGGGAAAAACCGGGAGCCCATGACCCAAAAGCAAGGCCAGCACTGCTACAACAACTGTAGCAAAACTCAACGCTCCATTATATATAAGAGAATATTGTCACCGATGGACTTGATGAGTCCTGAACCATCCCCATATTCCCATGATAGTCGCATTCAATTCCTGTTCTTCAGGTTCGCATAGCCACTCTCATTATTACATTTATCTATTTTAACTTATTATTTTTTCTGACTTTCTAAAATCCCTTTTTCTCAATGGTTTGCAGCCACATTCTTTAGGCGATGATGATAACTTTGTACATCTCCATTTTTCCAACTGCATGTTCGTTGGCAGGGCAATCACACTTTTAGTTGCAGCCACAACGTGCATTTAATGCTGATTATATATGTACATATCTGAGCCTTACTGAGATCAGAACATATAGCCCCTCGCTCAACTACGCCTGCTGATCCAAGGTATGTTGCATTTGTAGCATTTCGTGATCCAATGTATACTTAGTAATTATATGCTTCTATTGTAAAAACTGTCTATTCGTTTCAGCATAGACGATTATTCTAAGATCCTATGGTACACCCAATTGTGCAAAGAGATTTGAAACGACAGAAGGACCTGTAGAGAGTCTCAAACCAGCTACCTGCATTCCTTTTTTACTTCTATTCAAGTTACAGGCTCATAAAAAGAAGCTAAATATAAAAAATAGACAGAATATCAGTGATGGATGTACCGACACCGAACACAACTGCTGCCGATTTTGCATGGTGTCTGCATCCATCATTGATATTTTGTTACTATTTTTGTCCTGTCAAAGTATTCACACTCACATTCTCAGTATATTTTATTGCCTACGACCAAAAGATAAGTATTACTTAGATCACTATCCTAAATTTAAAGTGCAATTGCTGTTCGCATGGATAATCTCCTTAAACATTCTAACCATTACTGCTGTGACGCTTAACTTATTTTCCTTTTTTTAATACCAGTGAATGATGCACAGTTATCTGCTCCTGCTGCCATTTCTCAAACAGTTACAAAACCTGTAACGAGTACTAGGCGAGCAGTGAGAACACAAAGAACTGGTGTTAACCGCCAACGCACAGGTACTATTAATTATGTTTTCTTGCTATATGGGACTTTTATCTGTAGGTAACGTTTGTTGCTCTTTTCGCGATTGAATCCGACACTGTTCCTGCTGCATCTTCTAACTATAATCCTGTTTCTCAATGGTTTGCAGGCACATTCTTTAGGCAATGATGATAACTTTGTACATCTCCATTTTCCCAGCTGCATGTTCGTTGGCAGGGCAACCACACTTTGAGTTGCAGCCACAACGTGCATTTAATGCTGATTATATATGTACATATCTGAGCATTACTGAGACCAGAACATATAGCCCCATGCTCAACTACACCTGCTGATCCAAGGTATGTTGTGTTTGTAGCATTTCATGATCCAATGTATATTTAGTAACTCAGTATATTTTATTGCCTACGACCAAAAGATAAGTATTACTTAGATCACTATCCTAAATTTAAAGTGCAATTGCTGTTCACTGCTGTGACGCTTAACTTATTTTCCTTTTCTTAATACCAGTGAATGATGCACAGTTATCTACTCATGCTGCCATTTCTCAAACAGTTACAAATCCTGTAACGAGTGCTAGGCCAGCAGTGAGAACACAAAAAACTGGTGTTAACCGCCAATGCACAGGTACTATTAATCATGTCAACTGTTGGTAAGAAAAACATTCAATTGCAGCAATTGCATTAAGATGCTACAATACCCATTCATGTTATAAAGCGCCTGTCAATATTAGCAATTGAAGACTATTTGGTATTGTTTGATTCTTGATACTAACATTTGATATACTGTCTCTACAATACTTACTTTTTTTCCTGCATATTTATGCCTATGACTACACAAAATGTTCTAAACACAAATATGATGCGATTATAAAAGATGGATGGCAATTACAAGAGAGTGCTGTGATAAGTGCTTTGGGCCAAATCACTTTTTCGCACCATCCTCTTCTCCTTCCCATGTACCTTTTTTTAATCGAACCATGTTATTGATCAGAACTTTTTGTAAAATTCCATGTACAAGTATGCATAAAGAAACTTACCATCGTAGATACAATACGTCAATTTTTAATATGGATAAATAAACAAAATCAGATATTCTTCATTTGCTAATATTGACAGGCGCTGTAGCAACATCATGAACCAGCCTACAAATAATGGCATAACTAAGCAGAAATAAGCCAAATATTTTTTTCTTCACTATCAATCCTTCACATGCAATTACTTTTCATGATATGTGATATGTTTTACTGCTTAGGAAATTCATGCGCTACACGGAATAGAATCTTCATCAAAGCAAGCTATATTTAACAAATCTCAAAATGTAATAATTCATTGATTAACTTTATACATTAAATGTAACTTTGTAAATACCTCTGTTTTATTTATTTTGTGCTACAAAATCGTCGACCCGCCGCAACGCGGCGGTTCGACGCACTTCTCGTTTATCTAATTTCACGTGAACTTGTTCTTTCTATCACTAGCTAGCAAATTCTTTTATCCCAGTGCACTAGCTAGCATTGATGTCATTGCTCAAAATATATATGTGTTACTGTTAGCTAACACCAACTCATTTCAAAAATTGCCACACCATCAGGCATTGTTTGATAGTAGTTGACTAATAATAAATCTCATGTAATTCTTGAATTGATTTGAGATCGGCAAATAATAGTCTTATATTGTTGACTTTATATTTGTGGGTAAACAAATGGTTTGGCTTAAAATGTTTTGTTTGTCAAAACATACAAACCAATTAAATTTGTTTGTGTAATATTTATCTTTACTGATAGTATCTAAACATATGAGTGTAGTATTAAAACATCAAGATGGTTGATCCTTAAAATGGGTTATATATTTGTTGGGTCAATTTGTTTTGCATCCAATATAAGTTTATCACACAATTTGGTCAAAAATGATTTGGGCCAAAATGAAAGAAACCAAATAAGTTGGTTTGGGTCCATTATATGTTTTACAAACCGAATAAGGGTTTTTTTTTTTTTTTTTTTTTTTTTTTTTTTTTTAATTATTTTTTTCTTTCTAAATAAGGTTGAAAATTGGAACCCTAGAAAAGAGGAGCGTGTGGAATTACAAATCAAATAAGTTGGTTTAGGTCCAAAGTATGTTTTTTACTAACAAATAGTATGAGTCAAATGGTCACACTGGTTTGGTAATATCTTGCAGAGTCAAAATCATTCTTTTATTCAAAACATCATTCTATATCAAGGTTATAAATAGTGGCGGCATAACCAAGCCTCACACCTTAGCAGCCAAGGCGATGCTTCTGCATTTTTAAAGCGTGGCATAAAGCGGCACAAAATATGAAAATATTTATATATTTGTATCATATTTCATATATATCGAGTTTACAAAGTACATAATGAATAAGGTTAAAAACTATCATTACATATAATATTCTTCATATTTAAAAAAAAAATTGAATAAAAAAACTCGTCACGCCTCATGCCTTAGCACGTCTTTTTCCGCCTCATCTCACGTCACTCCTAGAGTCGCCGCCTTGGTCTATTTTATAACATGGAGGTCAAGTCTCACGCCTTAGCGGCGCCATGGCAACGTCTCTCTGACAACGACGAAACATTTTTTGTTGTTTCATACTTTCATTGAAAAGACTTATACGCAATAATTAAGAATAACATGCACCTATTTTGGGGGCTATTTACACCTTTTGTAAAGGGTTTTTCTAACTTGTAACTTGGGTCACAAGTTAATGACACTAAAAAAAAATACAAAAAGTACTTAGGGATTCAAAAAAAAGTACTAAGGAACCCACAAAATAAACACTTTTGTAAATGTTTCTTTTATTAATCGAAACACACAACGATTTTACTTATTGGGCCGGACTATTTTGAAGCTCTACATGAAACGGCGTGGGTAATGTTAGTATATAGTAATAGTAATTATTCATGTACACAAAAAGAAATAAAAATACGACTTATGAATAAAAATATAAGTGTTAACACGAATAAACATATACAAATATACTTGCTTAGATATTTCATGTAAACAGAAACGTTGATGAGTTCAAATATGATTTTTAAGTTTTATTGTTGTTCATAGAGGATAAAATCTTAAGTTTTACGAAATTTTAATCACAATTGTCTAAGTTCTTGAGACACCTATTACAAAATTATAAAAATTCCTCAAAGAGACGGTCGATTTAAGGTTTTCTTTTAAACAATACAACAAGCTAACACTACTCTTACTTTTGGATCATTTGGGTTCCACATGTTTTGAGAGTTAATAAGTTTGTAGTTTTCGTATATTAAAAATTAAAAATAAAAATATGCATGGGAAACTTGATAGAAGAAATACGTTGAAAAGTTAATATAGTGTGTCTACTCTAATCAATGTCTGTATCTCAGCATACACAGGTAACAAGGCATTGATTTCGTAAATATCAAAGTCTATACGTTAAGAAAATATGTACTAGTATATCTATACAAAATCCTCATCAACCAAAAATCAATCTTCTTTTCTCCTCTCCAAAATATATAACTATACAAACCCCTCACCTACCAAACACCAATCTTCTTTTTTCCTCTCCTCCCCACCTTCAGCAACACCCTTCCCTCCACAAACTTCTGCATCTTTGTCAAGTATTCAAATTGTATCTTTGTTTAACAATAATAATCTTATAGTGTTGACTTTATATTTGTGGGTCATCAAACAAATGGTTTTGGCTTTTTGTTTGTCAAAAAATACAAACCAATTAGATTTGTTTGTGTCTAATATTTATCTTTACTAATAGTGTCTAAACATACGGGTGTAGTATTAAAGCATCAAGATGGGTGAAATGGGTTACATATTTGTTCTAATATGTTTGGGTCCAATATGTGTTTTTTCAAATAGTCATAATAGTAGGTAGTTGATTATCACAAATTTTGGTCTGGTAAAAAATTATTTGGGTCAAATTGAAACAAACAAAATAAGTTGGTTTGGGTCTAATTTATGTTTTTACAAATAGTCATAGTAGTAGGTAGTTGATTATCCACACACTATTTGGTCAAAAAGGGTCAGATTGAAACAAACCCAAATAAGTTGGTTTGGGTCCAATCTATGTTAACAAATAGTATGGGTCAAATGGTCCTGGGGGGTGTCAATATAACTGATCATCAAATTGGGTCATACTGGTTTGATAATTTCTTGCAGATTCAAAATCATCCATTATTTATGACATCATTATTCTACATACTACTTCCGAAGTTCAATACCATCTCATAAAGCACATACAAAACAACCAGTTCAATTACAACTGTATACCTTTACACATCATATACCATACTAATACCAAAGCAGTGCGAAACCTTTACTCAGCAGCATACACCAACCAAAATATTCACAAACATGTCTCTCCCCTGAATGTGTGATAGACTACAAGTCCCTTACTGGTGCTTTCAAAGTTGAGACCATCATCTAGTAGCTTAGAGACCATATTCACCCGATCAAAGCACCATATAGCTGGGGTATTTTTCTTCTTGAAGAGGAGAAACTTACCCAGAAACACAGTAGAAGCCAAGAAAGGTAAGGGTGACAGATCTCTCTTCTCCCTAATCCAATCCTCTTGGTAATGAATTGTCACAACTTCTTCCCATATCAACAAATTGTTATTCAGCTTGAGGACTCTTGTGCTGGTTTCTTCATTGCCACAGTAGAAAAATAACAGCTCGCAACGATCTTCAAAGAGAAACCTTCTCTTCTCACTTTCAGGATTAATGATCAAACATTCTTCTCTTGGTAAAATCACTTGTGTGATTAAACCGTTTTCAACATTTAGTCTGACCAAATAGTTTTATGTTCTGACATCCCAATACAAGTACTATGACTTTGTAACCATAGCTTCAGTAAGATACCGTTTCCAGTTTCCAATACCTTCCGGAACAATAACCGGGTTCCATGACCCACTCAAAACATCATCATCTACATCTAAAATCTCACAACTGACCTCCACAACTATTTCAGCCCATGGTCTCTCCTTGTCGAAGGTCAATCAGGAAACATAAACCAGTTTATACATTTTGTTGCGCCTCCCATGATGGTATACTAGGAAAAATGCTACACACTGATGACGTTTCGTTGGCTTTGGGAGGCTTATCCTATGGTTAGTAACTTGATTGTCTAGAAACAAATCCCCTCCACCACTTTTAACCAGCAAATATCGATCCAAGAAACTGCCAATAGTTTCATTAGTATTGAATTCCTCAACAATACGCTTCTCAATGCGTAACTGACTCTGCTCCCTAGACAAATAGAGCCTGCACAGTGATCCTTCACGTTGGAGATAGCAACACGCATAGTTTGCCATATGAACTTTTCTCCAACCAGTGAACACATGGGGTATTACCATGTGTTTCTGAAAACAAAAGAGTCTTCGCATAACCAGCCACGCCACATCCTTCGAAACTACACCCTCATGATTCCTAGGGTTTCTGGTTCGCTTTTTCTAAATATAAATAAAGAACTCAATGATGAAACAATGAAAGTATAAAGTGGTTCATGTTTCCCGATTGACCTTCGACAAGGAGAGACCAAGGGCTGAAATAGTTGTGGAGGTCAGTTGTGAGATTTTAGATGTAGATGATGATGTTTTGATTGGGTCATGGAACCCGGTTATTGTTCCGGAAGGTATTGGAAACTGGAAACGGTATCTTACTGAAGCTGTGATTACAAAGTCAAAGTACTTGTATTGGGATGTCAGAACAGAAAACCATTTGGTCAGACTAAATGTTGAAAATGGTTCAATCACACAAGTGATTTTACCAAGAGAAGAATGGTTGATCATTAATCCTGAAAGTGAGAAGAGAAGGTTTCTCTTTGAAGATCGTTGCCAGCTGTTATTTTTCAACTGTGGTAATGAAGAAACCGGCACAAGAGTCCTCAAGCTGAATAACAATTTGTTGATATGGGAAGAAGTTATGACAATTCATCACCAAGAGGATTGGATTAGGGAGAAGAGAGATCTGCCACCCTTCCCTTTCTTGGCTTCGACTGTGTTTCTGGGTAAGTTTCTCCTCTTCAAGAAGAAAAATACTCCACCTATATTGTGCTTTGATCTGGTGAATATGGTCTCTAAGCTACTAGATGATGGTCTCAACTTTGAAAGCACCAGTAAGGGACTTTTAGTCTATCACACATTCAGGGGAGAGACAGGTTTGTGAATATTTTGGTTGGTGTATGTTGCTGAGTAAAGGTTTCGCACTGCTTTGGTATTAGTATGGTATATGATGTGTAAAGGTATACAGTTGTAATTGAACTGGTTGTTTTGTATGTGCTTTATGTGATGGTATTGAACTTCTGAAGTAGTATGTAGAATAATGATTTCAAAAATAATGGATGATTTTGACTCTGCAAGAAATTATCAAAACCAGTATGACCCAATTTGATGATCAGTTATATTAACACCCCCAGGACCATTTGACCCATACTATTTGTTAACATAGATTGGACCCAAACCAACTTATTTGGGTTTGTTTCAATCTGACCCTTTTTGACCAAATAGTGTGTGGATAATCAACTACCTACTACTATGACTATTTGTAAAAACATAAATTAGACCCAAACCAACTTATTTGGTTTGTTTCAATCTGACCCAAATCATTTTTTACCAGACCAAAAATTGTGATAATCAACTACCTACTATTATGGCTATTTGTAAAAACACATATTGGACCCAAACATATTAGCAAAACAGAGTTGACCCAACAAATATGTAACCCATTTCACCCATCTTGCTGCTTTAATACTACACTCATATGTTTAGACACTATTAGTAAAGATAAATATTAGACACAAACAAATCTAATTGGTTAGTATTTTTTGACAAACAAAAAGCCAAAACCATTTGTTTGACGACCCACAAATATAAAGTCAACACTATAAGACTATTATTGTTAAACAAAGATACAGTTTGAATACTTGACAAAGATGCAGAAGTTGGTGGAGGGAAGGGTGTTGCTGATGGTGGGGAGGAGAGGAAAAAAGAAGATTGGTGTTTGGTAGGTGAGGGGATTGTATAGTTATATATTTTGGAGAGGAGAAAAGAAGATTGGTTTTTGGTTGGTGAGGATTTTGTATAGATATACTAGTACATATTTTCTTAACGTATAGACTTGGATATTTACCAAATCAATGCCTCGTTACCAGTGTATGTAGAGATACAGACATTGATTAGAGTAGACACAGTATATTAACTTTTCAACGTATTTCTTCTACTATCAAGTTTCCCTTGCGTATTTTAATTTTTAATTTTTAATATACGAAAACTACAAACTTATTAACTCTCAAAACATGTGGAACACAAATGATCCAAAAGTAATACTAGTGTTAGCTTGTTGTATCGTTTAAAAGAAAACCTTAAATCGACCGTCTCTTTGAGGAAGTGTTATAATTTTGTAATAGATGTCTCAAGAACATAGACATTTGTAATTAAAATGTCGTGAAACTTAAGATTTTATCCTCTATGAACAACAATAAGACTTAAAAATCATATTTGAACCCATCAACGTTTATGTTTACATGAAATATCTAAGCAAGTATATTTGTATATGTTTATTCGTGTTAACACTTATATTTTTATTCGTAAGTCGTATTTTTATTTCTTTTTGTGTACATGAATAATTACTATTACTATATACTAACATTACCCACGTCGTTTCATGTAGAGCTTCAAAATAGTCCGGCCCAATAAGTAAAAACGTTGTGTGTTTCGATTAATAAAAGAAACATTTACAAAAGGGTTTATTTTGTGGGTTCCTTAGTATTTTTTTGTGAATCCCAAAGTACTTGTTGTATTTTGTATTGTGATTAACTTGTGACCCAAGTTACAAGTTAGAAAAACCCTTTACGAAAGGTGTAAATAGCCCCCAAAATAGGTGCATGTTATTCTTAATTATTGCGTATAAGTCTTTTCAATGAAAGTATGAAACAACAAAAAATGTTTTGTCGTTGTCAGAGAGTCGTTGCCGTGGCGGCATGGCGTCGCTAAGGCGTGAGGCTTGACCTCCATGTTACAAAATAGACCAAGGCGTCAACTCTAAGAGTGACGTGAGATGAGGCGGAAAAAGACGCGCTAAGGCGTGAGGCGTGACGAGTTTTTTTTTTTTTTTTTTTTTAACTCCGATAGTTTGCTTTTTTATTTTTATTTTTTATTTATTATTATTTTTTTAATATGAAGAATATTACATGTAATGATAGTTTTTTAACCTTATTCATTATGTACTTTGTAAACTTGATATATATGAAATATGATACAAATATATAAATATTTTCATATTTTGTGCCGCCTTATGCCACACCTTAAAAACGCAAAAGCATCGCCTTGGCAGCTAAGGCGTGAGGCTTGGTTATGCCGCCACGCCACACCTTGCACTATTTATAACCTTGATATAGAATGATGTTTTGAATAAAAGGATGATTTTGACTCTGCAAGAAATTACCAAACTAGTGTGACCATTTGACTCATACTATTTGTTAGTAAAAAACATAGTTTGGACCCAAACCAACTTATTTGATTTGTAATTCCACACGCTCCTCTTTTCTAGGGTTCCAATTTACAACCTTATTAAAAAAAAAAAAAAAAAAAAAAACAACAAACTTGTTCGGTTTGTAAAGCATATAATGGACCCAAACCAACTTATTTGGTTTCTTTCATTTTAGTCCAAATCATTTTTGACCAAATAGTGTGATAAATGATAGAGTCGTTATAGGGCCCACCAAAAATTATTTGTAAGTGTGAGGGAAAGATAATGATGCGAACCTAAATACCTAAATATCGCGGTAAGTATTGATCTTCCGTATGTCGTTCTAAAGGAATGATGGATTTGAGACACGCGTTTTCGTTCTTCGTTTGATGCTTAGATATCGCTATTTTTGGTTTTTTAGGGGAATTAAAGGCTAAAAGGAAAACTAAAGGGAAGCTAAGTGTCACGGACTTGTCTCTACAAGGTCTTCCGTGCGGCACTTAGTCTCGACTAAGCTCAACCTTGCTCGAATACTCAACGATGTATGCAACTAAAGAAGCTTCAAAGAAAGGAACAAGTGGAATATGAAAAATGCTTTGTATTACTTAGAGAACTTTACAAGAGAGTTTTATAAGTGAAATGTTGGATGCCTTGTGCAAATGGGACAACTTCTATTTATACTAGTATGTACATGGTTCTAGATAATTCTATGGGAAGCTTCTAGGATTTCCAAGAGATTCTAGGTCTTCCATGATGTTCTAGAGCTTCCTACACTTTCCAACATATTCCAAGGGCTTCCAAGAATATCCAAGATCTTCCAAGAGAAGTGTGGAATAATCCGGAATCCCGACTATCCTCGAAAATAATCGTATTGAGTAGGCGGGTCGTGACATCCTCCCCCACCTAAGCTCGCGACGTCATCTTCGTGCCTTCCTCATGATATCTCTTGATCTTGTCCGCAAATTGCCACAAAAAGTCTTCGGCCTCCCAACTTGCTTCGCTATCGGGCAAATCACGCCACTTGATCAAGTACTCCTTGTAGCTCGGCACTCCACTTCTTCGTATCGTACGATCCGACAAGACCTCCTCAACCTTTCGATCGTACGAAGTAACAACTGCTGTTGGTGCCCGTTTGGACACCCCTCGTCCCGGGTCTTCCTCGTCTCCATGATAAGGCTTGAGAAAGCTAACATGGAAGACCGGGTGAATCTTCAACTTGGGCGGTAGTTGAAGCCGATACGATACCTTCCCAACACGTCCTATCACCTGGAAAGGGCCTTCATACCTCTGTATCAAACCTTTGTGCACCTTCCTTAGTGATTTGAATTGTTGAGGCAAGAGCTTCACCATCACTTGATCTCCGACCTCGAACTCGACGTGTCTCCTTTTCTCATCCGCCCACTTTTTCATCTTCTTAGCTGCCTTGTCTAATGATGCCCGGGCCAAGTCCGCTTGCTCGTGCCATTCTTTCATTGTTTTGTAAGCGGCCGGGCTACTCCCCTCGTATGATGCGGCTAAGGCATTAGGAGTTAATGGTTGGCGCCCCGTGACCAACTCAAAAGGACTCTTCCCCGTGGCTTCACTCCGTTGCATGTTGTAAGAGAATTGAGCAACATCAAGGAGTTTAGCCCAATCATGTTGGTTGGCACTTACGTAGTGCCGAAGATAGAGCTCCAATAGTGCATTCACCCTCTCCGTTTGCCCGTCCGTTTGGGGATGAAAACTCGTAGAGAAGTTCAATTCCGTTCCCATGATCTTGAACAACTCCGACCAAAAGCGCCCCGTGAATCTAGGATCTCGATCACTAACGATCACATGTGGCACTCCCCAATACTTCACCACATTCTTAAAGAAAAGCTTAGCCATATCGTCCGCTGTAATGTCGGGTGGTGCGGCAATGAAAGTTCCATACTTCGAGAATCGATCGATCACCACTATAATACTCCCACTTCCTTCCGACTTCGGCAAGCATGTGATAAAGTCCATGGAAACGCTCTCCCATGGTCCCTTGGGCGTAGGTAAAGGTTCTAACAAGCCTCCGGACTTCTTTTGCTCTATCTTGTCTTGTTGGCAAATAAGGCACGTCCGCAAGAATGTATCTACATCGTCCTCCATCCTTGGCCAATAATAAGTGCCTTTTACTAATGCCAACGTCCTCTTGATCCCCGGATGACCGGCCCACTTTGAGTCATGACACTCTTTCAAGATTACCCGTCTAAGATCACCCCACTTAGGCACGTAAAGCTGATCTCCTTTGGTGAACAACATGTCTCCCTTAAGCCAAAATCTTCGAGTCTTTCCTTCTTTTGCTAAGGCCACGATCTTCTTGGCAAAAGGATCATGTTCCAATCCTTCCTTGATTCGGTCTTGGAGGAAGAATTGGGCTTAGGTGATTGCCGCAAACTCCGCCTTGCGACTCAATGCGTCGGCTACCCCATTAGCCTTCCCCCGGCTTGTACTCTAATTGGTAGTCGAATTCGGCTAGGAAGTCTTGCCACCGAGCTTGCTTGGGACTTAACTTCTTTTGGGTTTGAAAATAACTCGTGGCAATGTTATCCGTCTTGATCACGAATCTCGAACCCAACAAATAATGCCTCCAAATCCTCAAGCAATGGACGACCGCCGTCATCTCTTTCTCTTGCACCGTGTACTTCCTTTCCGTCTCATTTAACTTCCGACTCTCGAATGCGATCGGGTGTCCGTCTTGCATTAGAACTCCTCCAATAGCAAAGTCCGATGCATCCGTATGTAACTCGAAAGGCATGGTCACATCCGGTAGTCTCAACACCGGTTCCTCCAAGGTATGACTATAAACAACAATATCGTCCAAGTATACCACCACAAATTTATCAAGGAACGGGTGAAACAACTTATTCATGAGGGTGCAAAATGTAGCGGGAGCGTTCGTTAAACCAAAAGGCATGACTAAGAACTCGTAAGAACCATACCTCGTGACACACGTCGTCTTAGCCTCGTCTCCCTCCGCTATCCGTACTTGGTAGTACCCTGATCTCAAGTCTAACTTGGAGAAGTATCTCGCCTTTCCAAGTTGATCAAACAAATTCGCAATGAGAGGAATAGGGTACTTGTTCTTGATCGTTACCTTGTTAAGTGCCCGGTAGTCTATGCACATCCGCAAGGATCCATCCTTCTTCCTTTGAAATAGCACCGGCGCACCATATGAGGCCTTCGAGGGTCGAACATAGCCCGCATCCAATAGATCCTTGAGTTGTTTAAGCAACTCCTCCAACTCCAGTGGTGGCATTCGGTAAGGGGCTTTGGCGGGTGGTTTGGAACCCGGTTCCAACTCGATGGTATGATCCACCTCCCTCCTAGGTGGTAGCTTCTTGGTCATCTCCTTGGGCATCACGTCCTTGAACTCATCAAGTACTCGTTCGATCTCCTTCGGTACCTTCACTTTTTCCGACTCACCATCCGTCTCTAGCCTTGTCACCGCCAAATAGCAAGGCTCACTCTTGTTGTACCCTTTTTTGAATTGCATGGACGAAAGGGTCTTCGCTCCACACTTAGAATCCCGCTCCGTGCTAACCATGCAAGTCTTTCCACCATCTAGGATGCATAAAGAATTAGCAAATGGCATAGGGAAAGCTCGTACCTTATCGAGAAACTCCAACCCAAGAACCAAATCGAAATCATCCATCGGGACCACCGACAAGTCAATCGTCCCCTCCCATTCTCCAATCTTCGCCTGAACATCCTTAGCCACTCCTTCCATCGGCTTGGCCTTCGAGTTTACCGGCTTGAACGTTCCACTCCCTTTCGTAGCGCTAATCCTTAGCCTCTTGGCTTCATCAACCGACATGAAATTATGAGTGGCACCGGAATCAATTAGAGCACGTAACTTGATCCCGTTGATGGTTGCTTCCACGTATTGTAGGCCCTTCCCTACAACTTTTGGCACCTCCGTCTTGGCCTTGATTGCATTCAAGATCCTCATCGAACTCATGCATCCACCATCGCTCGTACCTTCGTCTTCATGAGCTATCATTCCGTTGAGGCTTGCTTTCTTGGGGCAATCTCGAGCTCTATGAGGTCCATCACATATGAAGCATCCACCCGTCTTATAATTCGTCTTCAAGTCCTTGCCCTTTCCGGTTGGTGGTTTACGTGTATTATCATTCTTTACTTGAGCGACTTTCTCTCCCCCACCTTTCTCTTGGTTCACCTTTCGATCCTTCAACTTAGACGATTCCCTCCTCATACCAAAGTCAATCAAGGCCTCGGCATGGGCGATAGCCATAGCAAGGTCTTGAACTCCACGTCTTTCTAACTCCGTCTTAGCCCATCCTTGTAAACCATCAAGAAAATAGAAGAGAGAGTCTTGGTCGGAAAGATCCGGAATCTCCAAGACAGGTGTAGTGAATTCCTTGACATACTCCCGGATCGTTCCGGAATGCTTAAGTTTACGAAGTCGGCTCTTTACTTCATTCTTAGCATTCTCCGGATAGAATTGTTTCTTAAGTTCCGCTACAAAATCAAATCAAGTGTTGATAGTACACGTACCTCGCTCGATATCTCCATATCGACGTCTCCACCATAACACCGCGGTATCCTTCAAGTATCGGGTCGCCATCTTGATCTTGGAGTCATCATCCGTAACGTTGACGCCTTCCAAGTATTGATCCATCTACCACAAGAAATCATCAACCGCCCTAGCTTCTTGCTTTCCCACGAACGGTGATGGCTTAGGAAAATCTATCTTTGGAGCATGATGACTAGCTTCACCACCCCCATTAGCCATAGACCGCTTGAATAGCACCACATCGGCTTGCGAGTCTTCAATGGTCTTATGAATGTTGGAGATGTCTCTTTTCCAAACTCTTTTCGCAACTTCGTGACCTCACCCAGGAACATCTCCTTTAAGTCATGGATTTCACGCCTCAAGTCACCGCTAAGAGTATTGAGGATGACCCTAAAGTCATCCCTCATGCTCGTAAATTCAAAGTTTAGACCTTCCAAGCCCTCAACTTGGTCCTTCAAATCCGTCACAAATGTCTCAACACCCGTCAATCTCTTATCCAAACTCGACACAACGTCCTTAGACGTACCTCTCTTCTTGGGGTTTTAACGTTGATCATCTCGACCCCGAGTCTCGTCAAGAACCGTACTTCCACTAGCACCATTCTTCTCGGTTTCGTTCGCTATCACTTCGAATCAACCTGGCTCTGATACCACTTGTCTCGGACTTGTCTCTACAAGGTCTTCCGTGCGGCACTTAGTCTCGACTAAGCTCAACCTTGCTCGAATACTCAACGATGTATGCAACTAAAGAAGCTTCAAAGAAAGGAACAAGTGGAATATGAAAAATGCTTTGTATTACTTAAAGAACTTTACAAGAGAGTTTTATAAGTGAAATGTTGGATGCCTTGTGCAAATGGGACAACTTCCATTTATACTAGTATGTACATGGTTCTAGATAATTTTATGGGAAGCTTCTAGGATTTCCAAGAGATTCTAGGTCTTCCATGATGTTCTAGAGCTTCCTACACTTTCCAACATATTCCAAGGGCTTCCAAGAATATCCAAGATCTTCCAAGAGAAGTGTGGAATAATCCGAAATCCCGACTATCCTCGAAAATAATCGTATTGAGTAGGCGGGTCGTGACATCAGGAAATAATAACTAAGGCGAGCTAGGGAAATAAACTAAGAAATACGCTAAAAATGATAACGCCAAATATAAGGGAAGAAATATACTTGTTTGGAGTTGTTGGTTGACTTTTAGTGGTAATATAAGTAATTGTCTATTTCTTATAATCCTCGCTATATCGGTATGAAGTTCTTCAATTCTGATATAACTAATAATTAAAAGAACTAAACAACCATGGTAAATACTAGGATGATTGATATTTGAAATAAGATTTTTGATCCGTTGATTACTTTACACTTGAGTCTAAGTCTATTGGTCACGGTTCCGTTTACCCAATATTCTTTCGACCAAAAATGTAAAATGATCCAAACAACACCGTAAGTTGGAGTTCTCCTTTTTACGGCATGTCGATAATCCATAAAGTTATTTTGTAAAATTAATTTTTATAAAGCTCGTTTAATTTACTTTATCACTAAAAGCTTTTGACTAATATAGCAATAAAGATCCAAAATTGTACGTTGTTGCACTTTTAAATTTTACTTTAAAACAAATTTTACTTTTTACAAAATTAAGTTTAAAAATGAGTTTTAGGATTTTCGCCAAATCAAAATTCCTAAATCAAAATTCCACTAGCAAAATTCCTATTTTAGGGGTTTTTGCATATATATATATATATATATATATATATATATATATATATATATATATAATATTCGAAAATGCATAATTGCATATATATTCAAAGCATGCATAAAAATCATTATACTATGTGCATAAAAACTTGTACAAATGATATATATGCAATTATTAACTTTAGAAGGGATATATATATGCAATTCTGCCTTTATTTTAAAGGGCAGTTTATCTGGACCCCCTATAGGGGCTATGGGGTATGCAATCATTGCAAGCATCGGACGGTTGTACTGTGTGCTTCGCAGTTTGTTCGTTTGACTTATAGGGGGTTAGGCCACTTGGAGTGGAGGATTTATGGGCCAACGGTATGGTGCAAACCGGCGGTAACACCGCCGCCGTTTCAAAATTTATGGCCAAAATTTTTGGTCACCGGTTTGGCAAACCGCTGGGCATAAATTCTCACTTTTACTTTATGTATTGCTTCAATGCATAAATGTACAACCATTTCATACATAAAAAAGAAAAAAAAAATTGGGAGGTATGAGAATTTATTGGGCGTCAGTGAATTAGGTTGGGAGGTATGAGAATTTATGGGAATGAGTTGGCTGAAGCTTATTGGTTGAATTTAGAAGGTATGGTAAAATGGGAATCATGACTCCTAATGCCCTTATGTATAATGTCCCTTTATTTTAAAAGCCTGTGTTATCCTGATCCCCCCCTCCCCTTATAGGGGTACATTCCCCAAGTAGGAAGGAGTATTATGATTGGAAAGTGGGGCCCACAAGTTTCTAGAAGGGGATTTAATTTCACAAGTTGGTGGCTTTTAGCGCAAAGTGGGAACTAGTTCCATATATTTATATTTTTGGACTGCAATTGGGCTCGAACTTGGCTGCTTGTTGAGTCCAAATTGGAACTTTTGATAAACATTTTTGGGCTTGAACTTGGGTTCTCTTGAGTTTGTATCTTGGGCTTTCACTTAACTTTGATAAATATTTGAATAAGCTCCAATATAATCTTCTATCAATCTTTAATATCTTGTAATTTTCAAATAATCATCATTATACTCCACCTTTGCTACAATAATTCTCCAACGGTACTTTGATAAATTAAATAACAATGGACGTAATATTTGCAATAAAAAAAGTAATATCGTTATTTATTTTAGCTAAAATGAGGGTATTTTTGATATTAAAATATGAATAATCGTGATTTCATCACTACGCCAAATTTGAGCTTTGCTCGTCCTCGAGCAAAGTCATCAAAAACATTAAGCTAAGTAAAAACTTGATCCTAACTAATCTCGCATCTCATCAAACAAGAACTGATATGAAATCAAATTAGGAGTTATTAAAATGCTCAACATTCGACGACGCCCCAAAATTGATCTATTATTATTTTATTTTAATTTTATATTTTTGCATTTCAAAACAATTTAAAATTTTTGGCAAAATTCGAAAACTTAGGCAAACATTTTTTAAAAATTTTGAAAATTTTGGCACATTTTTGGGGTTGCTCGAAACAAACAAATAGGCACATATATGATCATAAGGATAATAATCCCACCCCAAGTTTAGAACCGAACATTGCCCTCAATGTTCTAAATACGGGATGCCAACCGCACATTTAGAAAAAAAAAATGCAACGTTAGTAAATGTGAATATGGGAAGCAATATAAGTATAAGATCAAAGAACAGAAAAACTCCCCTAGAGTAGACTCGCAGATCGGTACTCGCGGATCAAAAACTGATTCGTTGTTTAATACATGGCAGTTTTAAATTTGTATTCCCGTTAGAACCAAAGTCACTTGAGGACAAATGACAGTTGAACTTCCGGAGTCGTATTCACGTTGAGATTTGAATTGAAAATTACGTTTGTGTTTTTAGTTTTAATGCTTGATTGTCGTTGTTTTTTATTTTTGTTTTTAGAGATTTTAAAAACTATTGTAACTAATTAAAATTTAAACTAATTTAAATAGCAAACTACAAGTAATGACAATAAAATTAAGCTGAGAATATGATATTAAAAGATATGCTTGTCAAGAGTGGTGAAAAGATCATAAAGTGTGAATTCTCGTTTTAAGCCCTTTTTTAATTAATACCCGTCAAAATAAATCATTTTCTCACAACGTTGGCTTATATTGAAAATAATTAATTTTTCTTGGTAAAAATTATTAGATCTAAATAATCAATTATCCTAACGGCTTTTGCCCGTTAGAACAACCAACTAAAAAAATCTAAAAATAATCCGGAAATTATTAATAAAAAACCTTTGAATACCCGTTTAAAAAGGAATGTTTTCTCATAACGTTGGTTTATATTGAAAACACTTCTTTTTACCTAGGTAAAATCTACTTGGTTTAGATAATTAGTTACCTTAACGGCTTTTGCCCGTTAAAGTTACTAAAAATCAAACCAAGTAAACCAAAGGTTATCAACTAATAATTTCTAAGGTTTCACACTTAATTTCACAAATCATCAACACTTAATTAGCATATAAAAAGATCTACTCACTACTCATAATCATTAAGCTAACATAAACAAATAATCTAACAAACATATTCATATTAATAAACTACTTGACTAAAAGTGAAAAGGATGAGAAAATAGAACCCGATCTAAGAGACGAGACGAAAATAACCACCCGATTTTACAAACTTGTCAAATTCTAAAGTTTACTTCTTAAAAAGCTTTAATATAACAAAGTAGTTAATAAAGTTTGTGACTTTATTAACTAATTAGCTTTATTAAGACTAAAAAGCAATAAACTTTAGTAATAAGCTAGCTTATAAAACCCTTAAGCTCCTCGCCTTAGATGTAGGATGATGAGAAACAAAGAAAGATCAAAACTTTATCAAGGGTTAGTGAATAATAAGCAATAATAAGCACTACTACTATATGAAATAAGCTAAAAGTAATCTAAAAAGTAAAAATATTAAAACTTTATAACTAAAAACTATTAGATCTAAGTCCACCCGAAGCTAAGTTGCCCACTCCGAAGAATAGACGCGAATCGGGTATGTTTAAGGACTAGATCTAAATGAACAAGCTATTAAATAGCTTATTGTTCAAGAAAAACTTCAAAAAGTTGCAAACTTTATATGAAATACTTGATAAAACTAACTAGATCTAAATAATAGGCTATCTAAAAAGCAAAAAGCTCTCGAAACTAAAAGGTGTCAAGGCTTATTTAGAAAATAAGCCGAGCTTAATAAGCTCATGCACCTTTCTTTGTGTTTGAATCGAGCTAGAGGGTAAAGAGAAGAAGAATAAAGCTTAAAGTGAATAAGCTATGAGAGAGCTTATCACAAATAAGCTAATCTAATAGGCTACAATAAGCTAATAAGCTAATATAACTTATTAGATAAAAGAAAAAGAAAATAAAAGAAAAAGTAGAAGAAGAAGTAAAATAAGCTAAGTTTGATCTAAAAAGATTTACAATAAGCACTCTTAAAATACAATAAGTTCTAAATAATACTTAGAGCCTACGGAGTGGCAGCGGGCTTCGCAAAGGGCTGGGCTAACCCGCTGGGGAACACCGCCGCCGACCCAGCGGGTTGCCCAGCGGGCTGGAGATAGCGGCTTGGACAAGCAGCGGAGGGTTGGCAACGGGCTAAAGAATTCGAACGTTTATCTATAAAAATTGACCGTTTGAAGCAATACAAACGCTCCACAACGGCTCAAAAAAAAAAAAAAAATTCCCTCTTTATAAACAACTAAAATCTTCACATATTAAACCACAACTTTCACATATTTAACCCCAAAATCATCACTTTTATCACAAAATGGATTCATCTTCTTCCTCTTCTTCGTATTGTGATCCGCCTTCGCTTTTCGACTCGTCAACGGGGAGCACTTTTAACTTCTTCCAAACGGTCTTAGACGTGTATCAAGACACCGGAAGCTCTACTGACACCCGTAGGTACATTGATCGGGAACGGGTCGAAGCGGGGGAAACACTAATGCTTGACTATTTTGTTGAAGACCCGAAATTCGATGAGTCAGTTTTCCGTCATCGTTTTCGCATGAGCAAAAGGTTGTTTTTGAAGATTGTTGCGGATATTGAAGCTGGGTTCGAGTACTTTCAAGAAGGATACGACGCTCGGGGAAAAAAAAGTTTCACGGCTTTACAGAAATGCACATCGGCGATCAAACAATTGGCGACGGGTGAACCTCCAGACGCGTTCGATGAGTATTTATGCATGGCGGAAAGAACATCTCGCGAGACCCTCGAGTATTTTTGTGATGCGGTCATTTTTTTATACGAAGCGGAGTTTTTACGTAAGCCAACATCTCACGATGTTGCTCTCATCACACAAGCACACGAAGAAAGACACCACATTCCAGGGATGCTTGGTTCTCTTGATTGTACACACATCGTATGGGCGAGGTGTCCTAGATACTTAAAAGGGCAATACACGAGGGGTGATCATAAGGTGCCGACTATTATGATTGAGTGTGTTGCTTCTCAGGACTTGTGGATTTGGCACTCGTATTTTGGTCCTGCTGGATCGAACAACGATGTGAACGTTTTGAATCAGTCGCCATTGTTTGAAAACGTGCGTAATGGAACCGCACCAGACACTTCATTTACCGTAAATGGACGACATTACAAGCATGGGTACTACCTTACCGATGGAATCTATCCTAGGTGGGCTACGTTTGTTAAGGCATACCGGCATCCGGTCGAAGAGGACGAAAAGAAGTTCAAAAGACTCCAAGAGGCGGCAAGAAAGGATGTTGAGCGGGCCTTTGGTGTTCTCAAGGGGAAATGGAAGATTTTGGAGCGTCCCCTACGGCCCACGACAAAACAGAAGATCGGGAAAGTCGTCGCCACATGTACTATATTGCACAACATGATCATAAAAGACGACGGGAGGGCAATATCACCGGTTCGTATTATGGATCCACCTGCCCCTGTAGCTTATAACCGGAATGTGCTGCGGGAGATACATGACGAAGAAGTCCATCATCGCCTCCGGTATGATCTGACAGCGCATATATCGGGTTTGGACTTAGCATACCTTGATGACCCAGCGGAGCAGCCACCACCGATCGAGACATTGATTTAGGTCTCTTTATATCGTATTTTATTTTCTAATAACGATGTCGTTTATGTAGTTTTTATTAATTATGTTTAGGTTTATGTAATGTTTATGTCGTTTATGTATTTTTTTTTTTTAGTTTATTTTAATGAAATGTTTAAGTTTTTATTATATAAATGTTTGATTAAATTAAATGGAAAAAAAAATTTGGGAGGGTTGAGAATGTGATGAATGCCTAAGAATTAAGTTGGGAGGGTTGGTTGGGAGGGTTGAAAGGATAAAATGAGTTGGAGAGATGTTATTGGTGGAATTTGGGAGGGTTGGGAGGGTTGGATGTTACCACTCCTTGGGCCCTTAATGAAAAATAGAAAGAAAGAAAACTGATACTCGGAAAAAAATGCGTGTGTGTGAAAATTAATGTGTAGAATATGATGTCTCTCGGATCATGAGCCTTCTTTATTTGTAGCCCCCCATTGATTCTCGATCATTCCTCCTCGTATTCTTCTTAGATGACAGCCATTTGTGCCACGTGGCGATGTTTCGTTGGCTGGAGCCAAGGTTAGTGGAGCGAGAGTGAAAGGCAAAAATTGGGACACGCGAAGCAAAAGAGTTATACTATACAAGCCCCCAGTCAAATCATAGGGGACAAAGAGAATATTCCTTTTATTTTGTAGTATAACACAGTTTTCTGTCAGTTTCTGTTCCGTATTTCTGACAGTTTTTAGCGTTTGACATATTAAACTTTATATTTTCTGTTCCGTACTTTCAGGTTTATAGTTTTTTGATATAAATAAAATTATAAAAATAAAAATAAAAAAATAAAAAAATAAAAAAAAAAAGGAGGGTTTGAATAGTAGTTTTTGGGGGCTTGTATAACTTGTCCTGAAGCAAAATTCTATCTTTGTAATATTTATTTTTGTCTTTGTCGCATGGTAAAAAGTAGAAGCATGATCACGTGGCTTTGCCTTCCATTTTTTCATTGTTTTTTTTCTTCATTGTATTGGCGACGTGTCTTTTCTTCGTTCTTTATAAAGCAATCCTCTAATAAGATCGAAGGGAGTGAGGCTATCTAATTAAGGGGCGATTCGCGATACGTAGAGCTGAGTTAGCATGTTGGGTAGCCTCAAAAAAAAGAGAGAATGGGGCTACCCAGGAGGGTGGGACGACTCGCGACACGTGACACTTGTAATGATTGTTTTTTTTTTTTTTTTTTTTTTTTTTTTTTTTTTTTTTCACTATTAACTTATTAATAATAACTAAAAATACATTTTATATAAATAATAACTAAAAATACATATTGAACTCATAATGTGAACTCATAAGCAAAATAATACTAGTGACTAAATGTGAACTAAAAAATACAAATACAAAACAAAAAGATACTAGTAGTAAACACACACACTCAACTCACACTGTGTGAAAAAACCACTTCATCTCTCTCATTTCTATAAATCAAAGTAACCCATAAAAAACCCATTTCAGTTTTATAAGAAAGATTGTTAATCATTTTGAACGTTGTTTAATGTTTTTTTCCTAAACCACATCTATAAATTCCATAATTTAATTTGTGGGTTTTGTTTGTTTTAGCTTGAAAACATGAGTAAAGAAGAGTTTGTCAAGATTCAGGTACATTTGTTATTATTTCTGTGGGATTATTGTGAATTGTTATTATTATTATTTTTTGTTTTGTATCGAAGATCGAAATGAACCGGCGAGCCAAATAGGTCGCCTGGAGTGAAGATCGCCTGGGGGGGGGGGGGGGGGGGGGGGGGCGGCAGTGTGGCCGGCGTTCTTGGGGCGTTCCAAGGCCTAATCGCCTCCCAAGAAGCCTCACTCCCTTCAGCCTAAAGGAGATCACATGGGTTGCTTGGTATTGCTTCATTTTTTCTTTCATTTGAGAGTAGTGAGGATATCAGATGTGATGTGGGCTTGTTGCCTTCTTATTTTCGAATGGGCTTGAAACTTGCTTGGGCTTTGTAGGCTTGGCTCCATTTTTTTTATCAATTTGTTGGGTTGGGCTTGATGTCTTCGTTTTATATCTTTTGGCCACGCATGGGCTGCGTTTAATCTTTAAATTTTTCGTCTTTTGCCTCGATGCTCCAAATAAAATTACCGATAGACTCGTAACTTCGTGCTCTTTCCAATGGAGTGATCAGGTAATTACCATTTTTGCTTTGTTTTCAAACCCTTGTACCTGCAAGACATAATAACACATTCTAAACATATTTGCAATATAATTTAACATATTTCATGGTTATTAGTCCGTTTTAGCGTGTTTTTAGGTATAAAAATGATGTGTGTTTAGACACACATCAATAAACTTATATTGGATCCAAACATATTAGCAAAACAGAATTCACCCAACAAATATGTAACCCATTTTAAGGATCAACCATCTTGATGCTTTAATACTACACTCATATGTTTAGATACTATCAGTATAGATAAATATTACACAAACAAATTTAATTGGTTTGTATGTTTTGACAAACAAAACATTTTAAGCCAAACCATTTGTTTACCCACAAATATAAAGTCAACACTATAAGACTATTATTTGCCGATCACAAATCAATTCAGGAATTACATGAGATTTATTATTAGTCAACTACTATCAAACAATGCCTGATGGTGTGGCAATTTTTGAAATGAGTTGGTGTTAGCTAACAGTAACACATATATATTTTGAGCAATGACATCAATGCTAGCTAGTGCACTGGGATAAAAGAATTTGCTAGCTAGTGATAGAACGAACAAGTTCACGTGAAATTAGATAATGGAAAAAAAATGCACAACTGTCATTGCATTTTACCGTTATTTTTTTTTTGTTTAGTTTTTCTACTCTATTGTAATTTGAACCTCTTTTTTTTCAAGTTAATGTTCGGATCTTAGGCAGTCATTTTTAATGTCATAACCTGATGCACACCCTGTTAGTTTTGTTGACATTATTTTAGCAGTCGTATGTTAGGATCGAACTCGAGATCACGTGATTGCACACTTTACGTATGAAGAGTAAATGAATAATAATTATTTATAAAAAGTTATATTTAATTATTATATACACAAAACATATAACGACCGTTAGTATTTAACGGATAATAACTAACGACCGTTAACCGATAAAAGGAAAGAAATATGTGTAAATATTTGGTAAGTCAAGAAGATTCCGGAATACCCTTAGAGGGTGTTTGGCCAATCGGTTTGGGGAGGGGAAACCCAACCCAAATCCAACTTGAGCTCCAAGTAATCCACACTATATAAACACATCAAGGGTTATTAGTTTTTGAATCTCTTGTACACAATACTAAACCCTAACTTTGTGTTTTCTTTTCTTTGTGATTCAATCGGCCGAACCACCCCCTTAAGGGTTTCGACTTTTTGGTTTTCAAAACCTAAAACGTTTTGCGTTCTTTACTTGCATAAACATTTACTTGGTATTAGTACGTGTGTACAAGAACGTAAATCAAACACACTATTATTTGATTCTTGGATTGAATTGCAAAATCGGTAAGGGGCAATTCGTGTAATCCTTATAAACTCTAATTAGAGTTCATCACTATTGTTGCTTGGATTAGATTCTTGTTTGGCTAGACTCTTAAGGTACGCATACTTTTATTATTGGTTAATTAAATTTACATGTTATTTGATCCTACTCGCTTCCGCTATTACTTTGATGCTTTATGTGTTTAATTATGTATGACATAATATTAAAATCCAATAGTGGCATCACGAACATTGGATAATGTGTAATTAATTACCAAAACACATAAAAAACGAATCTTGAATTGTGTTTTATAGTGTTAGTTGATTTTTTAGGGTTATAAAAAAATCAAACCCTAATTTTTTTTTTTGGGGTCGATTACCTCTAATTAATTTTAGGGTTTGAATTTTAATTTTAATATTGATTAGAAATGTAACACCCCCAAATTTTTAAACATAGCAGCGGAAGATTAATCTGGGTGTTACGGTGAGGATCGAAAACATACTCATAAGAAAACAGCCTAAGACGGCATTTTAATTTACATAGGTCCATAATACAAATCCAGTTATAAAACATTACATCAGAGTGCTAAGGTTTCATTTAAGGAAACATTATTTTAACTGGATTACGACTTTATTATACTCCATTTATTGAAGATAGGGTATGCCTGCTCCATGCCTTGCCGTGCTCTTCTAGTTCCCTGAGATACATGCTTAAAAGTCAACATAATGTTGAGTGAAATCATGGAGTTTATAATTTAAATATCATTTTGATTCACAAGTAAGATTGCATTTTGAGATACAATCAGTTTAAAAATTGATATCGCAGTTCATATATTGCCCTAAGTCTCATGACACGCAAACGTTAACAAAGTACCGCATAAACGGAGGTGATCACCAAATTAATGATGAAAATTTTGCCCTCGAGTAATAGGTGATTTGCCAATTCCTATTTTTCTCAAATATAATGTATCGCGACTAATACGACTAGCAAAAAGCATTCCGTCCTAGTATTAGTGGGATAGGTTGTCAGTCCTTAATAGATCTATTCATTATATTCGCGTTCACCGCAGTGATTAATGGCTCATGATAAAAGGGTCTTGTGGCAATAAGGTAACTTAGGCATATATCAGGTCAGGTAGCATACAGAAAAATACTTGTAATTAATTTATAGCATGTATCCCCCTCACAGAGTTTAAAAAGTATAAAGAGTTTAAAAAAAAGTGAGGCCATGACTCACCTTAAGCGCTATTGATGATGATGAAAATAAATTCAGAGATGATTATAGTAACTTCGATATAGAACCTGGTAAATATATAAATATCTGAGAATCTTACTAATTTCTATTGGTGTATGTGCATGAGTGGTGGATGATGATTATTTAACGATCTAATCGTTGAGAAAGAAGATGTTATATGCTTATAATGCTCGTACTCTTGAAAGATCGTATCTTCAATGAGTAATTAAAATATTACTAAGAAATATTTCTATCGCTATTAACTAATATGCAAATATAATGCAAAAAAATGCATATGAAGTAAAGATATAGTGCAAAAATGAAAAATAAGATAAGAATGACAAGTTATAATAGTTGTTCCTTGGTCTTTCCAGATTTTATATTTTCTACCCTAACCGTGGTTCGCGTTACGTCGTTAGTCCTTATTCAGTCCATAGTCCAATATCAGTCCAATAATTGTCCAATAGTCCATATAAAACTTGAAGTTCAATAATATGTCAATTTCAGTCCTTTACAACTGTTTTCACAGCTTCAGTCCCTTAGTTTCCAGGTTTGGCAGTTTTAGTCCTTTTCGGTTAAGTCGCGTTACATTTTTAGTCCTTTTTGCATAAAAATGACGGGAAAAATATTCTGAAAATTTATATAACTTTATTAAGTTTATTTTAACTTATTTCAAGTGTTTGTTCCATAAATGAGATTGTTTTTTACCTTAATGGGCCGATTAACGATTTGATTTAAGGTCCGTTAACAAATTTAGAGGCGAGGACGTGAAAACTGTTTTGGGCTTAGATTTGGGCTATTTTTAGGATTCTAAAAATATATTTTATGGGCCTGTTGGGCCTCGTTATCGCAAATCCTTGTTGGGCTTGATTCTTGGCCCAAACCGAATAGTTATAATCTTTTCTGAAAACTGTTTGCTAACTTCTAGCGAAGGTCGATCAAAATGCATTGTGTTGAACGTGATAACAATCTTATGGGGTCGAGTTTTGAACATGAAAAATATAGTTTGCTAGCTTGTCATTCGAGTGATGTAAAAATATAGATATATTATATACGAAATTTCGAAAATATAATGAAGGTTTTTGGGCTGGTCGAATAGAGTAATTTTGGAAAATATGCCATGAAATTTTCTAAGTATTGGCACTAGTCGAGTAACATTAAAAAGGAATTATTTTGGGTGTCGAAACGGGGTTATGAGAGGGATCTTATAAAATGAAAAATATTGTTTCATGCGTATTGTGTTGAGTTGAGTGAAAATGTATAGGTGTTATGTGTGTGAAACCGAAGTAAACAAGTCCCTAAGTAGCTATGTCGAAGAGTCCTTTTTAGTCGAGATGTTTAGTTAACTTTTCTTTGTTTTCACATGGTCCGATCGCATTAAAAGGGTTTATTTTTAAGGTCAATACTAGAGTGTGTTTAAAGATTATCTAAATGCAAAGTGTCGTCGGTTACGTGGTGTATTAAATCGTATTACAATAGGACATGTTCGTTAAGAATATTAGCGAGATATGAAGTCATTTTGAAGGCGTGTTGGGACTGTTTTTATTTATATAATTTCGTAGCGTGTTTTAACTTGTACTTATTTTACTTATAGCGTAGCACATAAGAGTTTTCATGGAACAACTACTTACATGTTCGAGTAGATTGATACGTATAGTTTATTGCTAAGTGGTCATGTTTGATCTAATGTTTAACAAAATGATGTAAGGTTGTGCTCTTTGTGTTAACTGTGAGGAAGGTCGTGACTCTGTGGTATATATTAAATAGACATGCTTCGAATTATAGTATGAAATGTGCATGCATGCAAGTGAGTATGAGGTATATATTTAAAAGGATATGAGGAACTTACAACACCTTTGAGAAAGGTGGTAGAGGCTTAAGGCTTGTCGAAACGAAACACGAAATGAAAATAATCCCACTTGCTCCAAACTCCTTTACTCGAACTGGTTGAGTTTTCTGTCGAACAAGGGTAGTTTTAAATGAGGATATTTGGATATTGAAATGGGTGTGAAGGAGGTTGTGGGGTTCGAATGAGGCACAAGGAAGGGTTAGTGAGTTAGAATGGTTATTATATAACTTGAATGGATTGGGTCTGCTGCCAAAATACACGACAGAAAGTGGCTATAAGTTTAAGGAATATGGTGACTTTGATTGAAAATGATATGTGATAGAAGGGTTCGAATAGTGGCGACTTATATAAGTAAAATATCTACAACTTGCTTGGCTAATGATTAGAGGACACTGTATATTGAGGACACTTGTGTGAGGATATGATAGTTTAAGTGTAAGATGTGTGTGGTTGGGTGGGGTTTTGGATGCTAGTCCTTGTTTGTTTCTTGTTCCATTCGGTTTTTACATATTTCACAAGTTTTATTCTACTTCCTGTTCCTTGTTTACTTTGTATATATGAAGTATCATTTTTAGTTGGTATTATAATTAGTATGTCGTGGGAAGTTGTTGGAGTGTGACAATGTTTTGTGTCGAAATCTTTAATGCTATGTTGGTTCGAAATGAGGACAGTCAATACAAGTTTCATTGTTGTGCTAATCCTTGATAATTCTAGTTGGGTTTTTGTTATTACATTAATTAGTTAAGAGGTACATTTGCATGTGTAATATTAAACGAAGTCGTGTTCGGTATAAATAAATATGTCGAGTTCTTTTGGAAAAGTGGGTGGCGATCGGTTAATAAGAAACAAGCAAGAGTGAAAAAAAACAAAGAAGGTGGCTACTGAGATAGCCTTGATGTCGTGGTGTTGGTGGACTGTGAAGTTTGGGTTGGTCTTTATTGATTACAATGTATAATGGTTATGTTCGATATTTACGTTTGGCATGAGGGTTTTTGAAGAAGGATTATTTCGATCGGGTGGAAGAAAATGAAACAAGATAATGCAATATTTCCAATGGTGGGTAAAGGGGCTGTGATGTTCATTCGATTTGGGCTAGCTCAATGGTTTAGTGGAACTTAGGTTTAGTGTTTGTTGTTGGGTCGAACAACTAAGGGCCCAACTTGGTTTATAGTGGTAATTTAGGATTAAGTTTATTGTTAGTGTTATTAGGGTTTAATGTTTTAGTTAAATAGATGTATGTGACATTAACTTTGATTAAGTGTAGTGAATGAACTCGTCGAATATAATTACTTGTCGTTGTGTAAATGAGTTGTTGCGTAGGAGATATAATTCCTAGTGTCGATGTGTTTAATATATATATGCGCGTATATATAATGTATGGCTACTACTAATAATAACGAAAAGTTTAAATTTCTAGTGAAAATAGGCGTTAGGAAACAGTAATACGAGATTATTATTAATCACTAAGATTGATTACAAGGGTTTTTCACAGGATCTTACAGTACTCCTCCCTCATTCGAATTCCGTCCCGGAATTCAAGTCTAAATTGGCTACTAAGAGTGGTTTACGGGAATAGATGGGGATATTTCTCACGAATTTGGTCTTCGCGTTCCCATGTGTACGTTGGTCCTCTCTTAGAGTCCCATTTTACTTTCACAATAGGAATACGACTTTGCTTGAGTTGCTTAACTTCTCTATCCATTATCTCTACGGGTTCCTCGGTGAACACAAGTTTGTCATCTAGTTTAATCTCTTTTAGCGGAATGACGAGAGTCTCGTCCGATAGACATTTCTTAAGTTGAGAGACATGGAATGTAGGGTGTACCCTACTGAGTTCTTCTGGAAGTTCTAACTTATAGGCAACTGGGCCAATCCTCTTGAGGATTTTAAATGGTCCAATGTATCTTGGGTTGAGTTTTCCACGCTTTCCGAAGCGTATCATTCCCTTCCATGGCGAAACCTTTAGCATAACTCTATCTCCGACTTCAAACTCCATGGGTTTCCTCCTCACGTCTACGTAACTCTTTTGCCTGTCACGAGCGGCTTGGAGACGATGTTCGATTTTGAATATTTTCTCGGTTGTGTCGTGGATTAGCTCTGGTCCGGTAAGCTGCATGTCACCAACTTCTGTCCAACAGATAGGTGATCTGCACTTTCTCCCATAAAGTGCTTCAAAAGGTGCAGCCTTTAGGCTAGCTTGGTAACTGTTGTTGTACGAGAATTCAACCAATGGTAAGTGTTTATCCCAACCTTTTCCGAAGTCAATCACACATGCTCTAAGCATATCTTCTAAGGTTTGGATTGTTCTTTCACTTTGTCCATCAGTTTGAGGATGATAAGCGGTGCTCATGTCTAATTGAGTACCGAGGGCTTTCTGCAAAGATTGCCAAAATCCTGAAGTAAATCGACTGTCTCTGTCTGAGATGATAGAGACTGGTACTCCATGTCGGATTATGATCTCTTTGAAGTACAACTGAGCGAGTGCGTCTAACTCGTCAGTTTCTTTGATAGGCAGAAAATGAGCTGATTTGGTTAATCGGTCGACAATAACCCAAATGGTGTCATATCCGGTCGACGTTCTTGGTAACTTGGTAATAAAATCCATAGTGATTCGTTCCCATTTCCAAACTGGTATCTCCGGTTGTACAAGTGGTCCAGAAGGTTTCTGACTTTCGGCTTTGACCCTTGAACAAGTCAAACACTTCCCAACATATGTTGCAATGTCGGCTTTCATGTTTGGCCACCAGTAGAGTTGTTTGAGATCTTGGTACATTTTAGTGGATCCAGGATGAATGGAATATTTAGACTTGTGAGATTCATGCATGATAAAGTCTCGAATACCTCCATACAGAGGAATCCAGCATCTTTTCTTGAAGCATAACATTCCATCGGATCTTCGTATGAGTCCGTTCTCTCTTTCTATCATGCCCTTAATGTTCTCTTGAGCTCGATTCTCTTCCTGAAGAGCTTCCGATTGGGCTATGAGTATTTGAGATGGGAGTGGCGAATGAATTGTCATTTCTAATGATCGAACTCTAATAGGTTTGGTTCTTTCTTTTCTGCTCAATGCGTCGGCCACGACATTCGCTTTACCGGGGTGGTAGCAAATTTCACAGTCGTAGTCGTTGAGTAGTTCTATCCATCGGCGCTGTCTCATATTCAACTCCTTCTGATCCAATATGTGTTGAAGACTTTTGTGATCGGTGTATACCGTACACTTTGTACCATATAGGTAATGTCTCCATATTTTAAGAGCGAATACTACTGCTCCTAATTCTAGATCATGAGTGGTATAATTTTCCTCATTTTTCTTGAGTTGTCGAGACGCATAAGCTATGACTTTGTCTCTCTGCATTAGTACCGCACCTAAACCATGATGCGATGCGTCACAATATACTACAAAGTCTTCGCTTCCGTCGGGTAGTGCTAGAATTGGTGCTTCACAGAGTTTTTGTTTTAAGAGTTGAAATG
This sequence comes from Artemisia tridentata subsp. tridentata, assembly GCA_021014915.2. Classification (NCBI taxonomy): domain Eukaryota; kingdom Viridiplantae; phylum Streptophyta; class Magnoliopsida; order Asterales; family Asteraceae; genus Artemisia; species Artemisia tridentata. The sequence continues at coordinate 334,163,319 of CP139503.1, read as the reverse complement.
CTGATTCTTGTTTCTCTTCCCAGATATACTTCTTGTTTTTCTGGGTAAGTTCTGTCAAAGGTTTTGCGATTTTGGAAAATCCTTCTATAAACCTTCGATAGTAACCAGCAAGTCCTAAGAATTGTCGAATTTCAGTTGGAGTGGTGGGCGAAGCCCAACCTTTAACTGCTTCAATCTTGGCGGGGTCAACGTGAATACCTTGACTGTTGATGATGTGACCTAAGAATTGAACGGTGGAGATCCAAAAATCACATTTGGAAAATTTCGCATACAGTTTTTCTTGTTTGAGTACACCCAAAATGGTTCTCAAATGTTCCGCATGCTCTTTTTCGTTACGTGAGTAGATCAAAATGTCGTCAATAAATACGATTACGAACTTGTCCAGATATGGCTTACACACGCGGTTCATTAGATCCATGAACACTGCCGGCGCGTTGGTAAGACCAAATGGCATTACGCGGAACTCGTAATGTCCGTATCGTGTTCGAAAGGCTTTTTTGGGAACGTCTTCCTCTCTGACTCTTAATTGGTGGTATCCTGATCTTAGATCGATTTTAGAGTAGACACTAGATCCTTGCAGTTGGTCAAATAGATCGTCTATTCTTGGTAATGGGTATCGATTTTTCACTGTGAGTTTGTTCAATTCTCTGTAATCGATGCACATTCTGAATGTTCCATCTTTCTTTTTGACAAATAGGACTGGTGCTCCCCAAGGTGATGAGCTGGGTTGGATGAATCCTTTATCCGACAGTTCCTTCAACTGCTCAGATAATTCTTTCATTTCGGAAGGGGCTAATCGATATGGTGCTTTTGCAACAGGTGCTGCTCCAGGCACTAAATCAATTCGAAATTCTACTTGCCGGATGGGTGGAATACCTGGCAAGTCGTCGGGGAAAACTTCTGCAAACTCATTTACAACTGGCACTTCTTCCAGTCGTTTTTCTTTCCCTTTCGATTTACCTTCCGTTACTTGGACTAAAAAGACGTGACATCCTTTGTTTATGTATTTCACCGTTTTGACGTATGAGATGATATTGAGTTGGGTTTTGTAGTGATCACAACGAACGGTTAACGTTTCATTGTTTATGGGAATTTGGATAACTTTTTCGTCACAGATGATTCGGGCACGATGTTTGGATAACCAATCCATACCCACAATCGCGTCAAAGCTTCCAAGTTGGATGGGCATGAGGTCGATTGGAAATGATTTGTTTTGAAGGGTTAAAGTGCAGTTTTGAAGTACAGTGTTGGTGTTTAGCAATTTCCCGTCGGCTATTTCTATTTCGTATGCGGTATCTAATTCTACGGTGCAATATTAAGCAATAAAGCAAATGAAGTAGATACAAAACTCCTATCAGCTCCAGAATCAAATAATATCTTAGCACTATGTTGATTCAGTAATAAAGTACCCGTGGTGACGTTGGAATTCTGTGGCATGTTTCCATCTCCGAGTACATAAGCTCTTCCTCGGGCAACCCGATTGTCGTTCTTGGGACAGTGACTCTTATAATGACCTGCTTCACCACAGCCGTGGCATTTTACTGCTACAGGGTGGGCATTCGCTCCAGTGGCTCTACAGTCTCGGGTCACATGACCTATCCTCCGACAGTTACCGCAGATGGCGGTACATGGTCCCGTATGATGCATCTTGCACCGATTGCACTGGGGTTTTGTCCCAATATACCTTTTTCCTTCAGCAGGGGCAGCCACATAAGCTCTTGCGGCTTCTTGACGACGGTTCTGTTGGCGATGACGGTCATTTCGGCCTTGTTGATAATCTCTGTTGCGGTTGTTTCGGTCATTGTTGCGGTAGTTCCTGTTATGATTGTAGTAACTGCTGCTGTTCCGGTTGTTGCTGCCAAAGTTATCATAGCTCCTCTTTTGACCAATGACTGTGGATTTAGCACCTCGTTTAAGCTCTCGATTCATCATTCGTTGAGCAAACACGAATGCGGCTTCGAGGGTCTTTGGGTTGGATGCGGTAACATCTCCTTCAATGCTTGAAGGTAGTCCCTCCACATATTTTTCCAACAGTTTTTCAAAGTCAGATACCATGTGTGGACATAGAAGAGATAATTCTAGAAATCTTCGGTTGTATGCACTGACGTCACAGTTTTTCACTATTAACTCGTGAAATTCATCTTCAAGTTTTCTGATCTCCGTCCTCGGACAGTACTTCTCCAGCATTTTATTCTTCAGATCGGTCCAAGAGATTTGGTATGCTGCTTCAGCACCCATTATTTTGACAGTAGCATTCCACCAAGATAGTGCATCTCCCCTTAGGGTTCCGGTGGCAAAAGTGACCTTATTGTTTTCAGCACAGTTGCTTCTCATGAATACCGTTTCCATGCACTCAAACCACTGGCCTAATTCAGTCACTCCTTCCACACCTCTGAAGGTGGTAGGTTGACAACTCACGAATTCTTTGTAAGTGCATTTACGTGGAGTAGATGCCTCACTTTCATTTGTTGCTCCCATAGTATTGCTTGAGCGGTTTAATGCATCGGCCTCGCGGGCTGCGGCGATGCCATCATCAATCATTCTTCTAACCTCATCAAGCGTCAATGCTACGGTCTGGTTGGTAGTTTCATGTGTGCTATGTTCCATTTTTCTATTAATGACACAAGAATATGGATTTAGAATTTGGATAGAATAGCTGAGTATATGCACAATGTAATCATGGTGTGAAATGATAATTAAATTGAATATTTTCCCATAATTATGATGTCTCTGCAATTTATCAATTTACAGATGTGAGATTGTTAAGGAACAATCAATTTAATTATACAAACTGAATTTCATGTCACCATATTTTATGTGTTCAGGTTTTACAATATTTACACAATTTAGAGAATCATAATAATAACAGGTAACATCACGACATGTCTGGATACAATTACAATACATACGAACAACCATAATACATAAGTTAACAGATATATAGTACATTACTACCAGCATTACAACATTAATAACTTGATCAGTTGAGTTTTACAACAAAACGATACAAGAGTCTTTATTAATTGCCACATGCGGCAGACTACAATGTCTCAAACTATACAATCATGCTAACTATGTCTACTGCTCAGGTCAATCCGTACGCCTCGTGAGCTCTGAGATCTGGTCTCTGAGTCTCTGTATCTCAGCCTGATGCTCTATCTGTATGTCTCCCATGAGTCTCTCTAATGTGTCAGCTCTACGCTGTGACAAGTGAGCCTCCCAAGCTAAGTCCTGGCCCTCTCTACGTAAGGATATCGCGTGGGAACGGGTATCTGCCAAGTCTGTCTGCATCTGTCTCAGGCACTGCTGTATCACTGCTCTGTTGGAAGCCAACCTATGCAGAGTATTGCTGATAGTACCCGGGGAATCCAATGGCACATGGTCGATCATCCGAAGAAGTGACTCAATCTGCTCTCCGTGACTCTCGAGTCTCGTCACTACTGTGGATGGTATAAGGGTGGGGGGTGACTACTGGTCTAAAGCCTTCCCAGGCATCATGAGTCTGAGCCGGGGGAGTGAAACCAGGAGGGTAAGGTAATGAGGGTGAGGATGGATGTATCTGGTCTGAAATGCGACGTCTACTCGATGAAGGAATATCCTCTGCAGGAATCGGATCCCGCTGTCGTGGTGGTAGTGGATATGTCTGGGTATATGTGTCAAGTACATGGTCAGGTAGTGATGGTGGTGTAATATGATGGGGCTCGGGTAAATCATCAGCAGGGAGCCATTGCCGACTCTCATAATACAAGTCGTCAGGGGGTGGTATATAGAAAGGAGAGTAGGTATCATAGACAAAATGCGGTGGTAACGTAGGTGCTGGCAAAGCTGGCACATGAAGGTCATCTAATAAAGATACAGCGGCGGCTCTACCCTCTACAAAGGGCTCAATCGCGTCGGGCGCAATCTCTGGTACTACAACATCGGGAAGTACGGGGGACGTGACTGATGCTAGTGATCCCTCGGAGTCCGGCTCCGATGATACACTAAAGTGGGTGATAAACGACATAGTACTGTAATAATCCATATATAGTAAAATAAGTACTTACTAACATCAAATGGCGTATTATAAGCATAAGATGATCTAGTCGTGCACAGTAACTATCAAGTATGCAAAGGCTTATATATGATAATTTAACGAATAACGTACCGAGCACGGCAGCAAGCAGGCATGGAGAATTTAAGGTAACATGGTGTATAATTAATTTGTTTGAAAAATGTAGTTATAGTCCAACGTTTAAAAACATTTGGTTCCCTATAACCTGGCTCTGATGCCAAACTCTAACACCCCCAAATTTTTAAAAATAGCAGCGGAAGATTAATCTGGGTGTTACGGTGAGGATCGAAAACATACTCATAAGAAAACAGCCTAAGACGGCATTTTAATTTACATAGGTCCATAATACAAATCCAGTTATAAAACATTACATCAGAGTGCTAAGGTTTCATTTAAGGAAACATTATTTTAACTGGATTACGACTTTATTATACTCCATTTATTGAAGATAGGGTATGCCTGCTCCATGCCTTGCCGTGCTCTTCTAGTTCCCTGAGATACATGCTTAAAAGTCAACATAATGTTGAGTGAAATCATGGAGTTTATAATTTAAATATCATTTTGATTCACAAGTAAGATTGCATTTTGAGATACAATCAGTTTAAAAATTGATATCGCAGTTCATATATTGCCCTAAGTCTCATGACACGCAAACGTTAACAAAGTACCGCATAAACGGAGGTGATCACCAAATTAATGATGAAAATTTTGCCCTCGAGTAATAGGTGATTTGCCAATTCCTATTTTTCTCAAATATAATGTATCGCGACTAATACGACTAGCAAAAAGCATTCCGTCCTAGTATTAGTGGGATAGGTTGTCAGTCCTTAATAGATCTATTCATTATATTCGCGTTCACCGCAGTGATTAATGGCTCATGATAAAAGGGTCTTGTGGCAATAAGGTAACTTAGGCATATATCAGGTCAGGTAGCATACAGAAAAATACTTGTGATTAATTTATAGCATGTATCCCCCTCACGGAGTTTAAAAAGTATAAAGAGTTTAAAAAAAAGTGAGGCCATGACTCACCTTAAGCGCTATTGATGATGATGAAAATAAATTCAGAGATGATTATAGTAACTTCGATATAGAACCTGGTAAATATATAAATATCTGAGAATCTTACTAATTTCTATTGGTGTATGTGCATGAGTGGTGGATGATGATTATTTAACGATCTAATCGTTGAGAAAGAAGATGTTATATGCTTATAATGCTCGTACTCTCGAAAGATCGTATCTTCAATGAGTAATTAAAATATTACTAAGAAATATTTCTATCGCTATTAACTAATATGCAAATATAATGCAAAAAAATGCATATGAAGTAAAGATATAGTGCAAAAATGAAAAATAAGATAAGAATGACAAGTTATAATAGTTGTTCCTTGGTCTTTCCAGATTTTACATTTTCTACCCTAACCGTGGTTCGCGTTACGTCGTTAGTCCTTATTCAGTCCATAGTCCAATATCAGTCCAATAATTGTCCAATAGTCCATATAAAACTTGAAGTTCAATAATATGTCAATTTCAGTTCTTTACAACTGTTTTCACAGCTTCAGTCCCTTAGTTTCCAGGTTTGGCAGTTTTAGTCCTTTTCGGTTAAGTCGCGTTACATTTTTAGTCCTTTTTGCATAAAAATGACGGGAAAAATATTCTGAAAATTTCTATAACTTTATTAAGTTTATTTTAACTTATTTCAAGTGTTTGTTCCAGAAATGAGATTGTTTTTTACCTTAATGGGCCGATTAACGATTTGATTTAAGGTCCGTTAACAAATTTAGAGGCGAGGACGTGAAAACTGTTTTGGGCTTAGATTTGGGCTATTTTTAGGATTCTAAAAATATATTTTATGGGCCTGTTGGGCCTCGTTATCGCAAATCCTTGTTGGGCTTGATTCTTGGCCCAAACCGAATAGTTATAATCTTTTCTGAAAACTGTTTGCTAACTTCTAGCGAAGGTCGATCAAAATGCATTGTGTTGAACGTGATAACAATCTTATGGGGTCGAGTTTTGAACATGAAAAATATAGTTTGCTAGCTTGTCATTCGAGTGATGTAAAAATATAGATATATTATATACGAAATTTCGAAAATATAATGAAGGTTTTTGGGCTGGTCGAATAGAGTAATTTTGGAAAATATGCCATGAAATTTTCTAAGTATTGGCACTAGTCGAGTAACATTAAAAAGGAATTATTTTGGGTGTCGAAACGGGGTTATGAGAGGGATCTTATAAAATGAAAAATATTGTTTCATGCGTATTGTGTTGAGTTGAGTGAAAATGTATAGGTGTTATGTGTGTGAAACCGAAGTAAACAAGTCCCTAAGTAGCTATGTCGAAGAGTCCTTTTTAGTCGAGATGTTTAGTTAACTTTTCTTTGTTTTCACATGGTCCGATCGCATTAAAAGGGTTTATTTTTAAGGTCAATACTAGAGTGTGTTTAAAGATTATCTAAATGCAAAGTGTCGTCGGTTACGTGGTGTATTAAATCGTATTACAATAGGACATGTTCGTTAAGAATATTAGCGAGATATGAAGTCATTTTGAAGGCGTGTTGGGACTGTTTTTATTTATATAATTTCGTAGCGTGTTTTAACTTGTACTTATTTTACTTATAGCGTAGCACATAAGAGTTTTCATGGAACAACTACTTACATGTTCGAGTAGATTGATACGTATAGTTTATTGCTAAGTGGTCATGTTTGATCTAATGTTTAACAAAATGATGTAAGGTCGTGCTCTTTGTGTTAACTGTGAGGAAGGTCGTGACTCTGTGGTATATATTAAATAGACATGCTTCGAATTATAGTATGAAATGTGCATGCATGCAAGTGAGTATGAGGTATATATTTAAAAGGATATGAGGAACTTACAACACCTTTGAGAAAGGTGGTAGAGGCTTAAGGCTTGTCGAAACGAAACACGAAATGAAAATAATCCCACTTGCTCCAAACTCCTTTACTCGAACTGGTTGAGTTTTCTGTCGAACAAGGGTAGTTTTAAATGAGGATATTTGGATATTGAAATGGGTGTGAAGGAGGTTGTGGGGTTCGAATGAGGCACAAGGAAGGGTTAGTGAGTTAGAATGGTTATTATATAACTTGAATGGATTGGGTCTGCTGCCAAAATACACGACAGAAAGTGGCTATAAGTTTAAGGAATATGGTGACTTTGATTGAAAATGATATGTGATAGAAGGGTTCGAATAGTGGCGACTTATATAAGTAAAATATCTACAACTTGCTTGGCTAATGATTAGAGGACACTGTATATTGAGGACACTTGTGTGATGATATGATAGTTTAAGTGTAAGATGTGTGTGGTTGGGTGGGGTTTTGGATGCTAGTCCTTGTTTGTTTCTTGTTCCATTCGGTTTTTACATATTTCACAAGTTTTATTCTACTTCCTGTTCCTTGTTTACTTTGTATATATGAAGTATCATTTTTAGTTGGTATTATAATTAGTATGTCGTGGGAAGTTGTTGGAGTGTGACAATGTTTTGTGTCGAAATCTTTAATGCTATGTTGGTTCGAAATGAGGACAGTCAATACAAGTTTCATTGTTGTGCTAATCCTTGATAATTCTAGTTGGGTTTTTGTTATTACATTAATTAGTTAAGAGGTACATTTGCATGTGTAATATTAAACGAAGTCGTGTTCGGTATAAATAAATATGTCGAGTTCTTTTGGAAAAGTGGGTAGCGATCGGTTAATAAGAAACAAGCAAGAGTGAAAAAAAAACAAAGAAGGTGGCTACTGAGATAGCCTTGATGTCGTGGTGTTGGTGGACTGTGAAGTTTGGGTTGGTCTTTATTGATTACAATGTATAATGGTTATGTTCGATATTTACGTTTGGCATGAGGGTTTTTGAAGAAGGATTATTTCGATCGGGTGGAAGAAAATGAAACAAGATAATGCAATATTTCCAATGGTGGGTAAATGGGCTGTGATGTTCATTCGATTTGGGCTAGCTCAATGGTTTAGTGGAACTTAGGTTTAGTGTTTGTTGTTGGGTCGAACAACTAAGGGCCCAACTTGGTTTATAGTGGTAATTTAGGATTAAGTTTATTGTTAGTGTTATTAGGGTTTAATGTTTTAGTTAAATAGATGTATGTGACATTAACTTTGATTAAGTGTAGTGAATGAACTCGTCGAATATAATTACTTGTCGTTGTGTAAATGAGTTGTTGCGTAGGAGATATAATTCCTAGTGTCGATGTGTTTAATATATATATGCGCGTATATATAATGTATGGCTACTACTAATAATAACGAAAAGTTTAAATTTCTAGTGAAAATAGGCGTTAGGAAACAGTAATACGAGATTATTATTAATCACTAAGATTGATTACAAGGGTTTTTCACAGGATCTTACAAGAAACCCTAGAGTAACATGTTTATGTGTTAGTATGCGATCTTGTGGCAACTTGATAATAGTTATGTAGAATCCATGAAAACGTGCATGTTTGGCATGGATTTATTGTTGTGATAATTTAAATTGTTTAAATTTCCTATATGAATTAATGGTTAAGTTTTACACAAGTAATTTAATTGATAGATGTCGAATTGGGGAAGACTCCAATATATTAAGTAATCAATTACGTGCAATATGGTATATATTTGCTATGACTAACGCAATCGATATGTCGATGCATGTGGCTCAAATACCTTTATAAGTTATAGTCTTAGTTGAATATATACAAATATAAACCTAGAATTGATTATTAATAGGTTTTATCGAATTAAGTTTGCATGTGGCTACATGTTTTTTTACATAATTAATTGTTATGTTATGTAAGTTTATTTAGTTGTTTTATTTTTTATTTTTATTACTTGTTTTTTGTTTATTTATTGTAAAGACATGTTTATAAACGAAAAAGGGTAATTTTGAATAGAAAAATAATATGGACTAAATAATGGTGAAACAATGAATTATTTTCGAAGAGTTAAATTTTCAAAGTGTTTTAATTGATTGTTGAGTTTCGTACCAATAGTACGAACGGCTCACCCAATTGTGACAACTATAAGAGGGGTATAAGTAGGAACGGGTTTTTAATAAGCTTCGCGCTGACCTTTGTTTCTACGCTCCTTTGTGCGTCAAATTGGAGCTACCAAGTACGACTATATTATGTACAAAATCACCTTAAGGGTGAATTAGCTTTAATTCTATGCGCCACTTTGTGGTAATTATCCGAAACACCAAGTCTTTGGACTTATGCAAAAGTACGATTTAATGGACGATAATTAAAGGTAAATTCTTTGATTGGTGTACCCAATACCTCAATTGAAAACGTTTGTAAATTTGATCTTAATAAATTGGTAAATAAAACGGTTTTATTAAACTTATGATACGAAGATGTATGCATGTTTCTTCGTACATATTTTGATTATAAACAAAAAAAACTAGTACCCTTAAAATTAATTTGATGCTTCATCGAAGTTTTTAAAATTCTTCATCACGTTTGACTTTTACTATTGTATACATTTATAATTTCATATTAATGCACAACATTTTGTATATATGTTTCAACCCATCATGTAACCTTATGATATATTTATTCTATAATAAACATACACCAAAAAATATAATTTGACAAAAAAAAAACTTTAAAAATAGCAAAAACCCGAAACCGCAAAACCATGCGATTGTGGATTCTCATTTTTTTAAGGGGTATTTACATACATCTCCATATCTCAACCAATATTTACATATTTTCCCAAACAAAAGTTTTTAAAGCATGATGTACAATGCTCTTAAAGCAAGGTTTGGGAAAATATGTAAATATTGGTTGATATATGGGGATGTATGTAAATGCCCCTTTTTTTAAACTGTAATTGCGGATGCTGTTTATTTTTTACCAAAAACCGCACCAAACCGCACCATGCTCACCCCTAAATACCCTTGTGTGATTACACCGGTTTCAACATTCAGTATCACCACATAATTTCGGTTCTGACGTTCGAGTATAGGTATTTCGACTTGGTAGTCACAACTTCTGTAAGATACTTACTCTAGTTTTGAAGACCTTCTAGAACGATTATCGGGTTCCATGACCCACTCAAACCATCTGTTATGGCCAAAACTTTACAACTAACCTCCACAATGAAACATGAACGACTTTGTACAACTTGTTGCGACTCTCATGATCATATAGTAGGACAAATGTTTCATTTTGATGACACATATTTGGCTTGGGAAGGCTTATCCTCTGGGTGGTTATTTGATTATCGAGAAACAAATCTCCATTTTTAACCATAACCAATACGTACTCGTCTAAGGAACCAATTATTCTTGCATTAGGATCTAACTCCTCAACAATCTGCTCTTCAACTATTAACTGGTCTTGCTCCTTCTACAAATAGACGCTACGCAACAACCCTTCACGCTGAAGATAACAACACGCATAAGTTTCCCTAGAGACTAATTTTCTTCGAACAGTAAACACATGAGGCATTGCTATGTGTGTGTGAAAACACCAGAGCCTTTGCATATATAAGCAACAACGCAACATCTTTTGAAACTACAGCCCTATGGGTTTCTCGTTCTCTTTTTCTAAATATATGACATGAAAATAAAGAAAAAAAAAACAAAATTAAAATAAGCTCTTATACAAGTGATTGTTAACTATGTATTAAACATTGAGTTAATCAAAACTAAAACACATTAATTAATCTTTTAATCGTAATCTATTTTAACATATAACGCAAGTTAATGACGAACAAATTTAATACATCATTATTTAATGAGTTAATGACGAGAACAAAATCAATGGTTACTATGAACACATATTAACGCACATTTAATCACGATAATTAAAATTAAGACAAATGGCACAAAAAGACACTAAACTTAAGGGTCCGTTTCCAATCATGGTACTCTTCATTTTTCTTGCATAAAAAGGCGTCCAACAAAAATTTTCAGCCGATTTATGTTTTTTACAAACTTTCGTTAACCTACTTCGTTAGTGAATTACATGTTTGGTCCTTGAATTAGTATAATCATTACATGTTTAGTTATTGAAAAAAACTTTTTCAAAAAAAAATTTTTGAATTTTTTTTTCTATAACTTTTTTTTCGAAAATTTTTTATCGAAAAAATATTTTCGAAAAAAAAATTTAGAAAAAAAAATTGAAAAAAAAAGTTTTTTTTTTTTTTTTAATTTTTTTCAAAAACTTTTTTTTTTAAATTTATTTTATTTTATTTTTAAATATTTTTTCAAAAACTTTTTTTTTTCAAAATTTTTTTTTCGAAAACACTTTTTCGTTAAAAAATTGAAAAAAAAAAAAGAAAAATTGAAAAAATAATTTCAATGACCAAACATGTAATGATTATACGAATTGAAGGACCAAACATGTAATTCACTAATAAAGTGGGTTAATGAAAGTTAGTAAAAAAAAGAATAGTACCCTGATTGTAAACGAACCATAAGTTTAGTGCCTTTTTGTGCTATTTGCCCTTAAAATTAAAACACATTAATCAATTCATATTAGTATACGTGCAGGAATTAATCCAAAACTAAACCAAATTCTATATTATCGCACAACATTCGGATTATACTCACGTTACATGTAAGAATTAATCCTAAACCGGTTTTCCAAAAACCGGCTTTTTGAGAAACTAGTTTTCCAAAAACCGGTTTTTTGAGAAACCGGCTTTCGGTTTTTTTGGGGATCGGATCGGTTATCGATTTTTTTTCACAACCTCTAGGCTGGAGTAATAAGTTAGGGGGCGTTTGGTTTGTTGTCAAGAATCATTATGAGTGTAGGATTGATAGTATGTTGAAATGGGAATGGGTATGATTACTTTAAATTGTTGTTTGGTTGGTTTAAGTTGCAAATCTAAAATTGTATTTAATTAAGGTATCTGTAAGTATAAAAATAAGTTAATATCTTATATGCGTTCATATAATATTTAAATATATACTTTTATATCACTTACATAAGATCTGTTTGATAAAATGAAATAAATTTCTTAGAAACAAATATTAAGTTGATCGTATTTTCAATCCAGTTACAACATATACTCATATTGTTTACAAAATAGTTATATGTATATCCAGACTAAAAGAGATTTGAAAACATATCGTTTTAGTGAAAAAAAATATATAAAATATGAAATATTTGATAGTAAATAAAGTTTACACATGCATAAAATGAATTAATAAAGAAATTTTCTAAAATGTGTCCTGAAGGCACATATTTGAGTGATAAAAATGTCAAGTGCGAGTTCAATAAATAGAAAATTACATGTAATTATAGTAATTTTTAGGTATAATTAATGTGCATTAATTACATTTTATAATTTTTATGAAAAATATTAGTTTCATTATCACACATTAACATGTGCTTGAGGGTATATTTTAGAAAAACCCATTAAACCCAACAAAGTACATGGTGGATTTGAGGGAAACCCATATCTATGGGATGGGGGGGGGGGGGGGGGGGGGGGGGGGTTTGAAACCCATTAACTCATAGCAAACACATCATTGGACTTTCATTCCATTCTTTGATTCCTAAATCTTCATACCAAAAAACTCTACATACCAAACATACCCTTAGAGTTAGAGTGATGAGTGACAAAATATGTTTATGGGTCGGCCCGTATTTTAGAAGTTAGACTATGTTAGGCTGTTAGCTATACATATGGGCCTGACATTGTGTAACCATTCATGGATATGATCCAAAAACAT